>CM066051.1:69165967-69385804 GCA_033557465.1 Ichthyophis bannanicus | reverse complement strand
AGTACTTCCTAATGTGCCTGGGGCGGTTTGGCACTGGATTATAGTAATGTAGAATATCTGTTAGTCCTTTCTTTATCAATACACTCATTAAGAGGCATGTTTTCTAAAGAGTTAGTGCATGCTTAAACATTATGCAAATATTTATGCAAATGATGCTCCTTATGCAAATGCACCAAGTTTCCTCCGTCTGCACATGGCGCCCCGGCGCCCCTCTTGGGCTAAGCTCCCTGCCTCCGCAAACATACTTTCCAAGAGAGAAGCCCACTTGCTAAGGACTTTTGTTTAGAAGAATGCATTTCCCAAGACTCTTGATCTTATGTCTAACCCTTTCTCAATTTCAAATTTAAAGGGACTTATAGCAGACCTTTTGATTTTTTTTTTTAATATTTTTAAGTATCTTACCCCGGGGGGGGCTGTCTATAAAGCAAATACCAGGTACATACACAGATAAAAAGGCATAAGTACTAAGCTGTATTTTTTTTTCTCCCCTATGCACGTTTTCAAAACGGAGGCTTAGTGAATAACCAATGAGGAAAATCGTTAAGAAAAAACACCTAAAAAGGGAGCAGCCGCAAAGGTTAAAGATAATTACATCAAGCATGGTCATTGTATACAAAAATACACTAACACTAATAAGGAATCCAGACCAGCTGTGCTAACACACTTCCTCCAGAGAAACAAGCAGGAAGTCAGGACCTCATCCAACATTATAGGGGGACGTTGGCACCAACAGAATCCCACGGAAGCCTCTTCCCAGCTTTCAAAGAAAGCCTTTGGGAGATGCCACCTATGTTTGTGCCCAAGTGGTGCCAAGTCTTAGATCTCCGGCCAATAACCAGGTTTTTTCCGCGAAGTCCAACAGACATCTGTCTTTCTTTTCTCTGAAAAAAGTTGATTTTTTGGTGCATAAAACTGCCTTTCTTTCTCTGGTTAGCACCGGTCCTTTTCCTGTCTCTGAGCCTGGTCACCCTGGCATCGAGTCTTGGACCTGTTTTTTCATTTACTTCCAGCATGGGTTCGCACCTTTTTCTATCTGCTGGCACTGTCGAGGATCTTTGACTTCATGGAGTCCTTTTTGCCCCAATGGCCAATGGGTTCAAAAAGTGTGATTGCTGCGCAAAGAAGATGTCCCTTACCGATACCCATGACTGCTGCCTCCGGTGTCTAGGTGCTGACCATGAGCCAGAGGTCTGTGCCCTGTGCAAAAAGATGTCCACAAAGGCCATCAGCAAAAGCAAGATGACATCTTCCTCAGGTCAGTTTCTGCCTTGGTCTCCCCAGTAGCCTCATGCTCTAAGGCCCCGCAGAGATCCTCAGAGTCACATAAAGGACACTCTGAAAAAGGTTCCCTGGAACAGGAGCACAAGAAGAAGAAATCCTCGAGAACCTCTTCCTGGGACTTGGACACACACGGCATGTCCTGTGCCAGATCCTACAGCCCATGGAGGGTATCCGAGATGTCGGAGTGGGAGCGGCCAGTGAAGATTCCTAGATCAGATGCCGAGTCCTCTGGTGATGGGTCACAAACCCCCGAGGCCTGTCCCAAAGACTCCCTCTCCTCGCCAACCCTGGACCCGGTCACCACAGTGCCAATATCGAATGCTGCAACTCCTGAGTGGGAAGCCAGGATGATGGCAATGGAATGAAATGTCACTGCTTCCTTACATCACAATAGGCATCGATACCCAGCCCAGCGCGGTGTTCAAAGCCAAGACGCACAGGGACCTCGATCTCAAGGACTCCCTGGGCTGCTGAAATGATCCTCAAGAGCCTTGAGCCTCGAGCCAATCCTCAGCAAGGGTCTCGATCCTGCCCCTGGTCCTGAGGGTGTGATATCCTCCCTGGTGAGCACCTGTGGCTCTGGCCAAGCAGCCATCATGGGTCACCGAGACCCAACCCAGGCCCTGCACCCCAGGCACCATCGGTCCTCAAGTCCTCGACCAAGTACTCCAACTGGGAGTCCGAGGATGAGGCATCCCTGGAGGCATGTAAACACTGTGACCTCTTATCGGATCCGTCTCCCCCAGCATCACGGTGCCAGTCCCTGTGCAAGGGCACATTGTTCCTCGAATTTGTTTGAGACATGGTGAAAACCTTGTACCTCACCACAGAGTTGGAGGAGGATACTCGCACAGAGGAGCTTGAAATCCTTCAGTATGAGACTCCACCTAAGGAAGCCCTTATGGTGCCCATCCCCACCATCTTCAGGTGACTCTTTTTTCGAATGTGGGGAACACCAGCATTGGTACCAATAGTTAGCAGATGCCTCGATATTGTTTACTGGGTCCAATGGGGCCTGGGCTTCCGGAAAGTGCAATTCCCACAAATCTCCATGGTATAGAGTTGACCATGTGCCAGCAGAAAAGTCCAAAGACTCACTCCTCCATACCCCCAGACAGGGAGTCCTGCGCCCTTGATGCCCTCGGATGCAAATTCTACCAGAGCTTGATGCTGGGTTGCTGAATCCAAGCCTACCAGCTGTATATTGGCATGCATCTCTGAGGCCTGGCAAAGGAACTCACAGGTTTCTCAGTGGGTCTCAATGGAGATCACCTCCAGTGATTCTAAACCTTCACAAAATGCATCAGGGAGTGCTCAAAGTACATGTTCCGGGCTGCCTACAATAACTTTGAGTCCAATGCAAGGGTGGCCTCTGCAGGCATCAGCACTCGATACCAGGCCTGGCTCCAGGCATCGGACCTCGAGCAGTGGGTCCAAGAGAAACTCCTTGACATCCTCTGCCTTGTATTAAACCTCTTCAGCAAACCAATGGAGGAAAAGGCAGTGGAGATTGAGACCGAGTTCCTCACAAGGACTCGGCTCTCCAGGAAGGCCTCCACCCTTCTCAATAAGAAGTCGTCAGGGAAGAAGCCCCTTTTTCAGAGAAAGGGCCAGCCTTATCGAGACTACCTCCAAATACCAGGCCCCTCAGACCCCACAACAGGGTCACCAGGGCAAGGAACTGGGCCAAGGCCCACACAAGCCTAAGGGCTCCAAGCCCCTGACCCGGTCCTTGCCCAGGCTGGGTCGGGGTTTTGACTCCCTGAGCATAGCCTCTCCTCCAATGGGGGAGCAGTTGCCAAGAGGGGGGCATCTGATTCATTTCGCCCATCAGTGGCCTGCCATCACCACCGACACCTGAGTACTCCAAGTGGTCAGAGAAGGCTACTTCCTTCACCTGACCAGACGCCGCCTCCTACTCCAGGCCCTGCTACTGCAGAAACTTGCAGGCCTTCTCAGGGACAGATCCATGGAGCCAGTACCCCACCACCTGAGAGGCAAGGGGATCTACTGATACTTTCTGGTCCCAAAAAGAACAGGGGCCTAAGACCCATTTTGGACTTGCGAAACCCGAACAAGTTCCTGGTGTGGGAGACGTTCAAGATGCTCTCCCTAAGAACATTGCTGCCCTACCTCCAGCAGAGAGATTGGCTATGCTCCTTGGACCTAAAGGATGCACCCACATTCTTATTCATCCCATTCATAGGCAGTACTTAAGGTTCATGGTCGGGAGTGATCACTACCAGTACAAGGTACTACCCTTCGGTCTAGCCTCCTCATCAAGAGGCTTCACCAAATGCCTGGCAGTGGTGGCAGCCTACCTCTATCTCCAAGGGGCCTTCGTCTTCCCATACCTGGACAATTCGCTCATAAAGGGGAACACGGTCACTGAGATGCAACAGGCCACGGCCTGCACTATCAAGGTCTTACAGCATCTGGGGTTCATGATAAACCACCCCAAGTCTCACCTCACTCCAAAGCAAGACTTGGAGTTCATAGGGACTCAACTGGATGCTCTTCAGGCCAGGGCTTTTCTTCCCTTGGACAGGGCAGGTCGCTTCAGGGCTCTGGCCACCGAGGTGCAACGCCATCACTCAGTGTTGTGGCGGTCCATGCTTCGCCTACTGGGCCACATGGCATCCACAGTTCATGTGGTTCCCAATGCCCACCTACACATGTGGGCAGCTCAGTGGTGTCTCTGCTCACAGTGGACACAAGCCACAGGCAGGCTCCTGGACAGTGTCCCATCAGCTAGTGGAGTCACTTGACTGGTGGTAGAGGACACAGAACCTGCAGAAGGGCATACCCTTCTAGTCTCCAAATCCCCAGAGGGTTCTCACCACGGATGCATACTCTACTGGGCTGGGGTGCCCATTACGAGGAACTCCACATGCAGGGCAAATGGTTCCTAGCGAGGAGGAGCAGCAAATCAACTTACTGGAGCTCAGAGCCATTTTTCTGATGATCAAGGCCTTCCACCACCGTCTTTGGAACTTGTCAGTGCTAGTCCAAACAGACAACCAAGTCACGATGTTCTACCTGAACAAGCAGTGGAGTACAGGTCTCACCACCTCTGCCAAGAGGCAGAAGCCCTCTGCTTGTATGTAATCAGCCAGGAAATGTTCCTCAGGGCAGTATAGCTTCTGGGCAAGGACAGTGCCCTAGCAAACAGGCTGAGCAGGATCATCCAGCTGCACAAATGGCAACTAGACTCCAGGGTGGCACAGCAGCTTTTCGATTCTGGGGCACCCTAAGTTTGGACCTCTTTGCCAGTCCAACCAATGCTCAGCTGCCCCACTTCTGTTGTCCCTAGCCACATCCATCCAGGGTAGTAGCGTATGCCTTCCTCCTCTTGTGGTTGGAGGGCCTCCTGTATGCCTTCCCTCCCAAGCCACTAATCACCCAAACTCTCTTCAAGGTCTGGCGGAACAAGGCTTCCATGATCCTGGGTTCCCCATGTTGCTCTGCTTCTCCACAGAGCTCCCAGTCCCTCTGGGGAAGCTCCAGGGCTACTGAACGGGTGAAGAGCTCCCTTCTTCACCCCAACCTGGGGTCCCTGATGTTAACAACATGGCTGCTGAATGGGTAGCCTTAGCTCCCTTCAACCTCCCAAGAGAGGTGGAGGAAGTCCTCCTGACCTCTAGTAAGAACTCCATGAGATGGGCCTATGCTTTCAAGTGGCGAAGATTATCAGTGTGGCGTGTAGAGCAATGGGTTGACCCATTTTGTTGTTAAGTGCACACGGTGCTGCGGTACTTGCTTCACCTTTTGCAAACCAGACTCAAGTTCACCTCCGTCAGAGTACTCCTAACGCGCTCTCAGCACACCATCATTCCATAGAGGGCAAACCCCTTTCTGCGCAGTCCATCATTACTCAATTTATGCAGAGCCTTCTGGTCTCTAAGCCTCCTATCTGCCCACCCCTGGCAGAATGAGATCTCATTGTGGTTTTGACACAGGTTACCAAGCTGCTTTTTGAACCTCTGGCTACCTGCCATTTGTGTTACCTTTCCTGGAAGGTCATCTTCTGATGGCACCTACCTCTGCCCGCAGAGTCAGTGAGCTTCAAGCCTTGGTGGCTGAGCCATTCTACACCAAGTTCTACAAGAACAAGGTCATGTTTCGCACCCATCCAAAATCCCTTCCAAGGTGGTATTCGTGTTCCACCTCAACCAAGAGGTGGTGCTCCCCACCTTCTTTCCACAGCCCCATGCCAACAAGGCAGCAGTCATTCTTCATACTCTGGATTTTAAGAGGGGCCCTGTCCCTTTTACCTACAGCATATGAGGAGCCACCGCAAAGTCTCACAGCTTTTTGTTTCCTATGAACGCCAGTTGCCTGGGGGAGGCTGTTACCAAGCAGACTCTGTCAACTTGGGCTGTGGACTGCATCACCTTTGCCCATGATCAGGCTGGGCTCTTGTTGGAGTGCCAGGACACCGCACACAATGTCAGGACTATGTTGACCTCGGTTGCAAGCTTTCGCTCTGTCCCTATGGCAGACATCTACCAGGCTGCCACCTTATCCTCAGTCCCCACCCCTTTGCAGCTCACTACTGTCTGGAGAGGGAGTCCCAATGGGATGGTGCCTTCCATCAGGTCATACTTCATAATCTGTTCGGGGTTTAGACAACTCCTACACTCCAACTCTTCTTGTTCAGGCTACCAGCACGATGGTTGTTCCTGAACACTGGGGTCCTTAGAGTCTTTCCTCAGACAAGCTTTCAGCTACTCATGGCTGGGCATGTTTTCTTTGTTCTTGGTAGCCTGTAGCTAGGGAGTTCGATAGGTGAGGACTGACTTCCTGTTTGTTCCTGGAGAAAGCATAGTTACTCACCTGTAACAAGTGTTCTCCAGGGACAACAGGAATCAGTTCTCACAACCCTCCCTCCTCCCCTTGAAGTTGCTGAACAATTTTTGCCATCTTCTTTTGTCCCATCTAGCTATGTCATCTGACTGAATAAGATGGCACCCTGGTGCGAGAAGGGGACCATGATTGCATTGTGGCATCTCCCAAAGGCTTTCTTTGAAAGCTGAGGAGATGCATCTATGGGGCTCCATTAGCATTGACATCACCCATATGTGAGAATTGATTTATGCTGTCCCTGGAGAACACCTGTTACAGGTGAGTAACTATGCTTTCTACAGGAACAAGCAGGAAGTCAGTAAGTATCTATTCTCTAAGAAAGTCCAACAATCTGCCAGTATGGTTTAAAGATGAGGTCAGAAAGGCTGTTGTAGCCAAAAAAAGCATCTTTCAGGAAATGGAAAAAGGAGTCAAATGACAAAAACTGGAAACAACATAAGCACTGGCAAGTTAGATGCAAGGCATTGATAAGGCAGGCAAACAGAGAATTTGAGAAGAAGCTTGCTGTGGAAGCAGAAATACATAATAATAAAGACTTTTAAAGTATATTCATAGCCATAAATCTGTGAGAGAGTCAGTTGGACCATTAGATGATAGAGGAGTAAAAGGGGCATTAAGAGAGGACCAAGGTCATAGTAGAGAGACTGAATGAATTATTTGCTTCAATCTTTACTGAAGAAGATATAAGGAAGTTACCCATGACTGAAAGGTATTTAAAGATGATGCAAGCAGAAGAATTGAAGGAAATATTGATAAACCAGGAAGATATATTACAAAACTATTGGATAAACTAAACAATAGCAAATCACCTGGACCGGATGGTAATGCACCCAAGGGTGTTGAAAGAACTGAAATATGAGATTGCAGACCTACTATTAATCTGTGAACTATCATTAAAATCATCTGTAGTACCTGAAGATTGGTGAATGGCAAATGTAACGTCAATTTTTAAAAAGAGTTCCAGGGGTGATCCGGGAAACTACAGGCCATTGGGCAAAATGATAGAAACCTTTATAAAGAACAAAATTACTGAACATGTAGATAGTCATGGTTTAATGGGAGAAAGCCAACATAGCTTTAGCCAAGGAAGGTCTTGTCTTACTGATCTGTTACATTTTTTTGAAGGTGTGAATAAACAGGTAGACAAAGGCGAGCTGGTCGATATAGTATATCTGGATTTTCAGAAAGCCTTTGACAAGGTCCCTCATGAGAGACTCTTGATGAACTTAAAAAATCATGGGATAGGAAATAGTATACTATTGTGGAACAGGAACTGGTTGAAAGATAGAAAGCAAGGGTAGGGATTAATGGCCAATTTTCCTAATGGAGAAAAATGAATAGTGGAGTACCCCAGGCATCTGTGCTGGATCCGCTGCTTTTTAACATAATCGTAAATTATCTGGAAATGGGAATAATAAATGAGGTAGTCAAATTTGCAAATGACACAAAAATATTCAAAGTTGTTAAAACCCAACAGGATTGTAAAAAACTGCAAGAGGACCTTGATAAATTGGAAGACTGGACATTCAAATGGCAGATTAAATTTAATGTGGACAAGTGGAAAATTATGCCCCTAGGAAAGAACAACCCAAACTATGGTTACACGATGCAAGACTCCACATTAGGAACTATCACCAGGAAAAAGATTTATGTACCATCGTGGATAACATATTGAAACCGTCCGCCCAATGTGCAGCAGCGGCCAAGAAGGCAAATAAAATGCTAGGAATCATAAGGAAAGGAATGGACAATAAAACAAAGAATATTATAATGCCTCTGTATCGTTGCATGGTGTGACCACACATTGAATATCGTGTGCAATTCTGATTGCCGTATCTTAAAAAGGATATAGCGGAATTAGAAAATGTACAGAAAAGAGCAATCAAAATGGTAAAGGGGATGGAAGGATACACTTATGAGGAGAGACTTAAAAGGTTAGGGCTCTTCAACCTGGAAAAGAGACAGCTGAGGGGAGATACGAGAGTTCTATAAATTAACTAATAGAGTGGAATGGGTAAATGTAGAGTCTTTATGCCATCAAAAAGTAGAAAGACTTGGGGACATGCAATGAAGCTACAGTGTAATCTGTTTAAGACTAATAAGAAAAAATATTTTTTGGAGCAGCTTTATTTCCTCATTGAATTTGATACCGGACTGATTGGCTCTGCTGCCTGCTTGCTGGCTCCCTATTGGGTGGCTGGAGTGAAGGAGGGCCATTTAACATCGGCTCCACCACGGGACGTGGTAGCGGGCACGTGCCCGAAGGGGCATGTCCAAAGGGGCAGGCACGCCCCTTTGGTGCCCCTTCGGTGCACTAGGTGCAGAGGCGTGTCCCTGTATTGGGGAAGAGGAGGAAACTACACTCTCAAACTGTTCAGTCGAAGGCGGTTAAAGTGATTGGTCCGATGGATACTCATGTTCGAGTGGGAAATCCCTTGGCCTCTGCTGTGTCGTCATCTCCTGAGTCAGCGATTGAGTCAACTGTGAGTAGTGATTCACCATGAGCCTCTGCTAATGATAAGGGTATGACTTAGCCCAGTCAAGAGTTGGCTTCTGGGGTTCGGCCTAGTAGTTCTTCCACCCTTGAGATTCTTGGGATGGAGGCTACTGGCTCAGTTTTGCCTCCTTCCTTTCTTAAAATTGATTCTACTTTTGAAGCTTTGCCTCCCCCCCTCCCCTCGGTGGTTTCTTTTACCTCCTCTAAGGGATCTTTGGCATCGCCAGCTGAAGTTTCCTTAAAAGACATTTGGGCTATTGTTTCTCGTATGGAGTCGATGCTTGAGGTTTCTTTGCAGAAAGTGGCAACGTTTTCGGTGGAAACTGTTACAAAGTTATCTGACCATGAGACTCGCCTGTCGAGTGTGGAGAAAGTTGCTGAGAAATGTGAGAATATGTTTTCTTCTCAGCAAGCTGTGCTGACTACAGTTACTCAGGATCTATGCTCCTTACATCGACAGGATGAACTTTTGGAGAACCATATGAGATCTAAGAACTTATGTTTATTACATTTTCCCCGTACGCATTAACTTTCCCCTTTAATTCTTTTTCAAAAATATCTTAAAGAAATTTTGTTATTTAATGACGTGGAAAAAATAGTCATATCTCGAATATATTATGTTCCTAAGGGGAAAGTGGTTAAGGATTCTGAGGTGGTGGGGGGGGGGGGGGCGCAGTAAGATCATTTAGTTTCTTCTACTTTAGACATTTCTGGGTTTTTAGAATCCTCTATGGAGGATATTTCCTCAAGAGATACGTTATTGGTTACGTTTTCCTCGGAGATGGATAAGGTTAGAATATTGAGAGCATATTTTCGAAAGAAAAGTGAGAAATTTTGTGGTCAATTAATTCAGGTATTTCCTGATGTCTCTAAAGTTACACAGGAGCGACGTAAGGCCTTTTTGGAGGTCCACCCCCGGGTGTTAGCTTTGGGTGCTTTATTCTTTCTCAAGTTTCCTTGCAAATGTCATATAGTTCTCCAGGGTAAATGTTATGTCTTTTTTGAAGTAGATCAGTTGTTAAAATTTCTTCTAGAAAGGAATTAATGCTATCATTAATGGTTTCAATTATGTTATTCTCTTGACTATGTATAATTGAGCCTAATGTTGTTGTAGGAGTTCAATCTGCCCAGTTTTCTTTTTTTGTTGTTGTTTAGCTGTTTCTTGATGTGGACTGTAGATTATGTTTGCTATTTAAGTTAGTGTATTTTTGGTTTATATAATTTCATCATAAATGTACTGAAACCTTTTATAAAAATAAAATTAAAAAAAAATATATATTTTTTTTTTCACTCAACGTGTAATCAAACTCTGGAATTTGTTACCGGAGGATGTAGAAAAACTGTTAGTATAGTTGGTTTTAAAAAAGGTTTGGACAAGTTCCTGGAGAAATGGTCCATAATCCATCATTAAAGAGGACACAAACAATCCATTGCTTGTCCCAATACAAGCATGTGGAATCTGTGTGTATTTTTGGGAAACTGCCAGGTACTTGTGACCTGTATTGGCCTCTGTTGGAAACAGGATACTGTGCATGATGGAGCTTGGTCTGACCCAGTATGGAATTTCTTATGTTCTTATCTTTTTATTGTCCAACTTTCGCATCCATATGATGTCATTGAAACTAGTATTTCTGGAATCTTGGAAAGGGAAGATTAGAAACTGGTCTCACAATGACATTCATCGAGCAGAGGGGTTAGTCTCTGAAGCTAAACTATTAAACTATTAACTATTAAAAATGGAAAGGACCCGTGGAAGGAGGGCCAATGTACTGATAGAGTTCCAGAAAGAGGGGATGGGGTCAGAAGCGCATGTCTTTTTGTGAGAAGAGGAGAGGGATTTTGTGAGAGCTTCAAGAGAGATGGGGTTAAATTCCACCCATGTGTGGGAGAGAGAACTGCATGAGAGAGGAGCGGAGCTAAGAGCCTCGCAGACACTGTCTCCAGGGGGGATTGGGAGAAACTCATTCTGGAGATCAGAGATTTTCTTGTAAAAGTGGTGAACAAGCTGTTCTGTGGTAGGAGGGTCACTTTGGGATGTCATAGAGCCAGAGGGGCAGAATAAGTGTGAAATGATTGAATAAAGTGCCTTGGAGTGATTAGCGGAATTAGAGATTGTCAAAATAGTCTTTTTTTTTTGCGTTGATGATCACAGCTTTATAATGTGCATGAAGATCCGTAAAAGCAGAAAGAGAGGCAGGGTGCGCAGCCTGCGCCAGGTACATTCCGCTCTACGTAACTAGTGATGCATAAGGGCCAGACCGTGATGATACCACAGATGGTGGTGGGACAAGTGGGGAAGTCGTTTCGGACCAAGGGGGGCCAAGGTGTCCAGCGCAGAATGAAGCAGATTATTCCATATGTGAGCCTGAGCGTTGACCGGGAGAGAATCAAACTCCATGGGGAACCAGGAATCCGAGGAAGTGAAGGTGGAGAGAGTGGTCGAGGTGATGGATTGCGAGTAAGTAAGAGGTCGTTGAAGCATGAGAGCCTTGTGAGAACGGAGGTTGAGAACTGGAATTGGAAGGAAATGCAGAAGTGATCAGTGTAAGGAAGGGGGAGAGTGGAGAAAGAGGTCAGAGGGAAGGGACTGCATGGGTACTCATAACCAGGTCCAGGGTACGGCCAGCCATGTGTCTGGGGGAATGAATGTATTGAAGAAGGGAGAGGGCTGACAGGAGGGAGAGCAACAATTTGTCTTGTAGTTTGACTAGGGAGTCAAAGTGGATATTAAAGTCTCTGAGAACTAAAAGGTTGCTGAAGGAGATAACAATCTCTGTGATTGTGAGAAGAAGGGAGTCCCACAACAGGGGCTCAAAGAAGGCGGGACGCAAAGAACGTTATGTGGATGTCGGGACGGGCCAGGATACGGACCAGTAGAGACTCTGGGTAATGAAGGGTTGGAGAGTCCACTTCAGTGATATTCAGAAAATTCCTGAAGAGACTGGCAGCACCACCGCCCTTCTGTCATTTACCTCACCCTCCCTCAGTTTCAACTCGCCGTACCCAGCAAATTCAGAACCCTGCCATCCGTATTCTCTCCCATGCTTCAAGATTTGATCATGTCACACCACTTCTTATTCCTCACCACTGGTTCCCTGTACAGTTACAAACTCCTCATCCTGCTCTGTGGTGCCCTCCAGTCTGGTTCCCCCTATCTCATCCTCCTATGCCCCTCTCTTTGCCCTCTGGGAAATCCATGCCAATCGCCTGCACCTCCCCTCTGTTTCTCAAGTCCGGTTATAATCTACTCGCTCATCTGCTTTTTATTTCCTTTGCCCTCTGGAACTCCCTCCCCCCTCCTCTCGGACTTGAATCAACATATCTTAAATTAAATCACTTCTGAAAACACTTCTGTTTAACCTTGCTTTTGACCTTCTGCCTTCCTAAGTTCTTTTTCCTTACATCTGACAGGGGAGTAGTCTTGGAAGTAAGTGAGCCACACTTCAGACACGCGTGCTGGCAGCTGTCCAGGGAGATGTAGTGGGGATCAGAGTCAAAAGAAACTAGTGGCAGTGTGCAGAGAGCTAAGTTACCTGATCAGGGCTTCGGGGCAGAGTCGGGCAGAGCAGGACCTGCAGAAAGAGCTCAGACCACACCCAAACACTGCAGTGCAAACAGAAAATGCTCTTTCATATTTTCTTTCCCTTTCTGGCAGACGGCTAAGAAAGCTGCAAACGATATTCGGGGAAAGCCCATGTTAGTTGCATAACTTCCGTGAAAGGTTCATTTTGCAGAGTGAACTGAAGAAGGTAAGACAAAGCCCCCAAACCCTCAGCGACTTCTCTCTCGTGCTCCTGATGATCCTTTAGGAAGAGCGCAGTCTGAGTGATGCCGGACAAGAAACTGGCAGTGCACCGTGAGTGGGGTGTAGGGGAAAGTCGGCAGCCTCCTGTCCCTGATTGCAGGAGAGGGTAGAAAACATTTGTTATTTTCCATTTAGTGATTTCAAGATGTCCGTTTTCAGAAGTTACATCTATTGTCTTTACGTTTTGCTCAGTATGGGGGAAATGCATCACTATTTCCAGGTCCAGCCCAACGGTTTCTGTGCCCAAGGATAATTGATTGATTGAATAGTTTTTATACCGCATTTTCAAGGATCAGTACTTCTAACAGTAACATATTTCCACATAAACAACATAACTTTACAAAGAACAATGAGTATTACAAATAATCTATTTACAGTACATTAGATAATTAACCTATTTACATTAATACAAAACCAAAGGTTAGATGGTATGCTGTGACTTCAGGGGGTAATGTTGAGAATTGCACTGTGTTGTTAAGTGACACCCTCAAAGTGCATTTGTGAAAGGTGCGTTTTCAACAGCTTCCTGAAGTCCTTCATGTCTGCAGTAGTCCTTATCTCTACGGGTAACGTGCTTCATATTGTTGGAGGGTGTGAGGAAATTGCTCGTCCACATGCTGAATGGTTGAGTTTGACGCAGTCTGTGTGGGATGCAGGGAGATGGTCTGCAGTGCTTCTTCTCTGGCCATTATTAGGGAGTTTTCTAATTATCGTTTGCAGATGGCCAGAGGATTGTTCATGGAGGATTTTGAATATTATCATTAAGCTTTTGTATGTCCCTCTGTATGGTATAGGTAGCCAGTGGAGCTCCTTCGGGATGGGGGTAATGTGGGAGCTCCTTGATGGTCCAGTCAGGACTCTAGCTGCAGTGTGCTGAGTGAGCTGTAATGGAAGTAGATGTGCTTTTGGGAGGCCTTGGAGTATTGAATTGCTGAAGTCAAGGTGGAGAAGTCTCATCTCTTGAAATACAGTCCTGTAGTAGGAGGATCAAGGAGAGGACGGAGCCATTGGGGTGCTCTTATTTTGCCATATACATTCTTTATCACGGTGTTAATGTGGGGCTGCAGTGCAAGATGTTGGTCAAGAGTCTCCCCGAGGTAGCGTACTTCCGATTTAACCGTTAATTCAGCATCTCTAACTTGAACTGATTTTGGATGGACCAAGGATTGATTCTTGAATATGAAAAGAAATTCAGTTTTGTTATAGTTAATGGAAAGGCCTTGATGTGATAACCAGAGGGAGATGGAGTTGAAGCACTTTATTATAGGAGTGAAGTATGGAGAGGTTAAGAATGGCGTATAAAACATTATTTTGTCTGTATATAGAAACATAGAAACATGATGACAGAAAAAGACCACAAGGCCCATCTAGTCTGTCCTTCCATAACAACAACTAAAACAGTCCACTTTCTACCTTTAGAGATCCTCTGTGTTGGTCCCATGCTTTTTTGAATTCAGTTACTGTCCTCATCTCTACCACCTCCACTGGGAGACTATTCCACGGATCCACTACTCTTTCCGTAAAGAAATATTTCCGCATATCACTCCTGAATCTATCTCCCTTCACCCTCATCCCATGTCCCCTCGTCGCAGAACTTGCTTTCAATTGAAAGAGGCTCTCTCCCTGAACATTTATGCCACGGAGGTATTTAAACATCTCAATCATATCACCTCTATCCCGCCTTTCCTCTAAGGTGTACATATTAAGATCCTTAAGTCTGTCCTCATATGCTTTATAATGAAGACTACTAATCATCTTAGTAGCAACCCTCTGCACCGACTCCATCCTGTTCACATCCTTTGAAGGTGCGGTCTCCAGAATTGCACACCATACTCCAAATGAGGTCGCACCAAAGACTTATACAGAGGCATTATCACCTCCTTTTTTCTGCTAGCCATTCCTCTCCGTATGCACCCAAGCATCCTTCTAGCTTTTGCCGTCGCCTTTTCTACCTGTTTAGCTACTTTAAGATCATCGGACACAACTACGCCTAGGTCCCGCTCTTCTTTAGTGGACAAAAGTACTTCACCTCCTATGCTGTATTGCTCCCTTGGATTGCTGCAGCCCAAATGCATGACCTTACATTTTTTAACATTAAATCCCAGCTGCCAAATTCTAGACCATTCTTCAAGCTTAGCTAGATCCCTCCTCATGTTATCTACACCTTCCTGGGTGTCTACTTATTGCAGATTTTGGTATCATCGCAAAGAGGAAAACCTTACCAGACAGCCCTTCCGCTATATCACTAACAAAGATGTTAAAAAGAATCGGACCAAGGACAGATCCCTGGGGCACACCACTGGTAACATCCTTCTCCTCAGAGTGAGCTCCATTTACTTGTACTCTTTGTCGCCTCCCACCCAACCAATTTCTAACCCAAGCAGTAACTTTAGGGTCCATCCCTAGGGTGCTCAGTTTGTTTATAAGTCACCTGTGAGGAACAGTGTCAAAGGCTTTACTGAAATCTAAATACACCACATCTAGATCTCTCCCTCGGTCCAACTCCCTGGTCACCCAGTCAAAGAAATCAATCAGATTTGTCTGACAAGACCTGCCTCTGGTGAATCCATGCTGCCTCAGATCCTGTAATCCGCTGGACTCCAGAAACCTCACTATTTTCTCTTTCAACAGCGTTTCCATTAATTTACTCACCACCGAAGTTAAACTAACCGACCTGTAGTTTTCAACCACATCCTTACTTCCGCTTTTGTGTAAAGGCACCACATGAGCCTCTCTCCAGTCCTTTGGCACCACTCCCGACTCCAACGAGGCATTGAAAAGGTCAGTCAGTGGAGTTGCTAGAACGTCCCCAAGTTCCCTCAGTATTCTATGGTGTATCCCATCCGGTCCCATCGCTTTGTCTACTTTAAGTTGAGCTAGTTTCTCACGAACACAGTCTTCTGAAAATTGTTCAAGATGTCCCTCGCTTCTGTTCTTATTTGTGGGTGTTTTCTGAGGTCCTGCTCCTGGTTCTTCATTTGTGAACACAGAACAAAAATATTTGTTAAGCAATTCCGCTTTATCCTTATCAGCTTCTACATATTCCCCCCCTGTATCCTTGAGTCTGACAATACCACTTTTGCCCTTCCTCTTCTCACTAATATATCTGAAAAATGTCTTATCTCCCCATTTTATTGCATTGGCTATTTCCTCCTCCTTTTGAATCTTTGCCTTCTTGACTACTTTGCTAGCTTCTCTACGTTTTTCCAAATACAGATGCCTGTCTTCCGTTCTCTGTGATCTCTTGTATTTCATGAAGGCCTCCCTCTTTTTCTTCACTTTTTCAGCTACTGCCTTCGAAAACCATAGCGGTCTCCTGTTCCTTTTGCCTTTATTTACCATTTTAACAAAAAGGTTGGTTGCCTTTAAAATACCCCCTTTCAGTTTTGCCCACTGTTGTTCTACATCCCCCAGCTGTTCCCATCCCACTAACGACTCCCTGAGGTATTGGCCCATCTTCGCAAAGTTAGTCTTCCTAAAGTCTAAGATCTTCACCTTGGAATGGATTCTAACAGCCCTAGTCCTAATACTGAACCACACCATCTGGTGATCACTGGATGCAAAATGATCTCCCACTACAACATCAGAAACACTTTCACCATTGGTAAGCACCAAGTCCAGTATGGCCCCTTCACGTGTGGGGTCTGTTACCAATTGCCTGAATAGTTCTCCCTGTAGAGAATCCAGGATCTCCTTACTCCTAGATGATACTGCAGCAGGAAAGTGCCAATCAACATCTGGCATATTGAAATCTCCTAGCAATAGCACTTCCCCTTTCCTAGCAATGCTGCGTATGTCTTCAATTAACTCTCTGTCCACCTCTTCCTCTTGTGAGGGAGGTCTGTATATCACACCAATGCAAATAGATTTCTCTTTCCCTCTTTCTAGTTTAACCCACAATGCCTCCTCTCTCCCTTTAAGCTCTGTAATTCCAAAGCTTTAATAGTAGTTTTTACATATAGTGCTACTCCTCCTCCCCTTCTTCCTACCCTGTCCTTTCTGAATAAAGTATAGCCAGGTATAGTTACATCCCAGTCATGGTTTTCTGTGAACCATGTTTCTGTAACTGCCACTAAATCTAAGTCAGCCACTCCCACCAAAGCTTCAACTTCAGAGATCTTATTTCCCATGCTACGGGCATTAATACACACTGCTTTCCATATGTTACCCCTGTTACCCATTTCCATAAAGGTATTTAATGTATCACTTATCTGGGGGCTTTCACTTACCTGGGGGCTTTCTTCACCCATCCCCAACGAATCTAGTTTAAAGCCCTCTTCAGTAGATGGAATAAAATGTCATGTGACCTGATGATCTCACAGATGGGCTGGATGTAAATGTTAAATAACACGGCTGATAGAGAAGAGCCCTCAGGTACACCTCGCGTTACCGAGTATGGATCCGAATTTTTGTTTTCAGTTGTCATGATTTGTTGGCAATCAGCCAACTATGATTGGATCCATCTGAGTGGGTTGTCAGTGATGCCAAGATAGTGTCGTCTCTGTAGGAGAAACTCATGATATATTGTGTCATATTGGTGATATCAAGAAAAATGAGTATGAAGCTTGCTTTGGCTTCTCTATTCCTATGATGAGTCCGTCAATGAGTGAAATTAGCAATGTTTTCACACCATGGTTGGGTGGGAATCCACGCTGATATGGATCAGATGGAGCATTCAGGCTAATGTAATTGCAATCCAAATATAAAACCCCAAACCGGTCAAACAGTCTCACTGCTAGAAATGGGTAATTTGGCAACTCTGTGCCTGCATGTGTGCTTAGTATGGAGTAACTGCAGCCCAGCGAGGTCTCTTCTTTAGAGCTGCCAAGCTACCCAGTACTAGGAGGGAGACTTTTTGGCCAGTCCTGGTTATGAACTTATATCCCAAAGCAGTGTGAGATTTGTAGCCCACGATGCTATCCACTGAAATCAGACCTGCAGCTCCCATAATGCAGCAGGGTATTTATGTGCTTACACATTACACTGCTCTTTGACATGCACAAATTTTCTGGGTTAATTTATGCACATACATGTGAATGTTCGAAAGTAAAAGCATAAGTGCAGCCTTCTTTCTAACCCTTTCAGTTTGGAGAAGTTACAACTATTTAGGCTGCCTGTAAGTAACATTCTCCATGGACAAGCTGGATAAGGCAGCCACACATAGGTGATGTCATCATCTTATGGCACCTGCTTGGAATTGAGAACCCCCCCCCACTCCCCAAAGTTCTATCAATGCACTTTATTCCTACCATGCCACATCCTCTGCTATTCCAGTGCTGAGACACCCCACACACAGCTCTCTCAGTGCACCTCATTCCTGCCCTGAAGTTCCCCCTGCTAGTCCAGCACTGACACATCCTGCTGGAACCTTCTCCTATCCCATGACCTTGAGATCTCTCCAGGTCAATATAACTTAATCTCTGTTTGCTCTAGGTCCTGTGGTTTTATTGTTTTAAGTGTCTTGAAGATGTCCTTTTTTGGATTTCACTGGATAAAAGCGCCCACCTCTCTTCTTGTCTGTATCGCCTTGTTGATATGTCATCACTTTCTGACTGTAAATGCAGGTAAGAGGTCGCTCTCATACTTTCCATGTCTCTTTACTAATTCGTAACTGTGGGATTTTTATGGGTCTGTCTGTCCCTCTCTTATTCTCTCTACACAGTTTGGCCTGTCTACTGAGCGTTTTCCACATATGCACAAAATGGAAAAAACCTTTAGTAGACAGGCCCCAATATGTTACAGAGTTCAACAGAAATAAATTCTGTTGAATACAGAAATAAAATTAATTATTTAGTTACTATCATATTTGATGAACTGCTCTTCCTCAACAAATCACATAGCAGTTTACAATCTAGAAGAAATAAAGTACAGATCATGTAAAATAGCAATAAAAAGAACTACACAACCAGGAAACATGTAAATTATGGTCAACCAAAAATAAAACCCTTCTTGATTGAGAGGGATTAGCCTCACTGGAGCCTGTCCGCAACACTGGAGGAACGGTGCTGGTGTAGGGTGCAGCTGAGTGGCAGAGGAGAGGAAGAGGAAAGTTGATAAAATGCAAGAGGATTGTGAAAAATTGCAAGAGGACCATGAAAAATCGGAAGACTGGACGTCCAAATGGCAAATGAAATTTAATGTGGACAAGCGGAAAGTTATGCACCTAGGAAAGAACAAACCAAACTATGATTACGAGATGCAAGGTTTCACATTAGGAACCACCACCCAGGAAAAAGATTATCATGGATAATACATTGAAATCTTCCATCTAGTATGCAGCAGCAGCCAAGAAGGCAAATAGGATGCTAGGAATCATAAGGAAAGGAATAAAGAATAAAACAAAGGATATTATAATGCCTCTATCATTCCATTGTCGACTGCACCTTGAATATTGTATGCAATTCTGGTCGCTATATCTTAAAAAAGATATAGCGGAATTAGAAAAGGTACAGAGAAGAGCCACCAAAATGGTAAAGGGGATGGAAGGAGACCACTTTGAGAAGAGGATACTGGGCTTGATGGACCTTGGTCTGACCCAGTATGGCATATCTTACAGTATGTTGGGCTCTTCAACTTGGAAAAGAGACGGCTGAGGTGGGATATGATAGAAGTCTTTAAATTAATGAATGGAGTGGAACAAGTAAACAAAGATCGATTATTCTCCAGGACCAAGCAGGAAGTCAGTCCTCACATATGGGTGATGTCGGCGCTGACAGAGCCCCAGTGTGGAGCATTTCCCCAGCTTTCAAAGAAAGCCTTTGGGAATGCAGCATGCCTGCGCAGTCCCCTTCCCGTCCAAGGGTGCCATCTTGCTGTCCCGACGGACGTGAGTTCGTGTCACCCGGGAAAAGTTGGGTTTTTTCGGCGATTTTCGCGTTATTGTATCCGGTTTGATGCCGGTTCCCCTTCCCGCCTAGGCTTGGTACACCGGTATCGAGTCCGGACTTGTGATTTTTTTTTTTTGTCCTTCGTGACTAGCGTCCGCGCTCTTTTTGTGTTTTCACTGGCAGCCTGGTCGTTTGACCTTGCAGGAGCCCTTTTTCCCCCGATTGCTGCCAGCGGATTTAAAAAGTGTGATCGGTGCAAGAAACTTATGTCTCTCACCGACACACATGACTGCTGCCTCCGATGCCTCGGGCCTGACCATGACCCGCTGGCCTGTGGCCCATGTGGCAAAATGTCGTCAAAGGCACTTCTGAGCCATTAGCATCAATGTGAGAGAATATTCTCTGATTCCGCGTCTGGCCAGGCCTGGACTTCGTCAGAGGCCTCGACATCTCGGGAGTCCGACCCCGAGCGCCATCGGGGGTCCTCTGAAAGGGAGTCTCCCTCGCAGGAGCACTGCAGAAAGAAAAAGCTCATGAGGGTGGCATCGGTGGAGGCTCCTGGTTCCTCGAGGGCCAGGTTGCATAGCCCTGACTGCCGCCCTGGGCTCTCGGAGTCGGAGAGGCCTTCCAAGCTACCTTGTGTGGAGCCGGAGTACCTGAGTCATGTAAGTGCAATTGTCCTTGTGGACTCTCCTCCGGGGGAGCTGATGTCGGGCCCGACACCGTCGGGGCCCGAGTCGGGGGCTGCTGAGTCTCCTGAGCTTGGACTCGGGTTGACGGCCTTGGAGAGCAGCTTGGCTGCCTTCATGGAACAGCAGCGGGTGCTGATCGCCAGTTTGACCGGTGCATCTGCCCCGACCACCGGGACCTCGACGTCTAAGTCGACCCTGGAGACCGAGCCGATCCTCGAGTTGATGAAGTCTCGAGTCGATCCTCGGTCAAGGTCCCCCTCGACCTCCCGTGTGGGGCCGAGGTCATCGACGCCGATACCCTCGACGTCGGGGCGGGTGGCACCGAGGCCCACAAGGCTGGAGCCGCTCGACTCCTCCTTAGAGGAGTCAGAGTGGGAGACGGAGGATGAGGAGTCCCCAGACACCTTCCGGACCCAGTGCGTCCCTTCAGACTCACCAGAGTCCGAGCCTCGGAGACGGTCCCCCCCGGAGGACACCCAGTTCTCGGACTTCGTGAGGGACATGGCCAAGGCTCTGGCCTTCCCTGCGGATGCCGAGGAGGAGCCTCGAGCCGAGGAGCTCGATGCCCTCCAGTATGATTTTCCTCCGAAGGAAGCCTTTACTGTACCGGTTCCTCCGATGCTGGAACGTCTGCTCTTCCGTATGTGGGAGGCACCAGCCTCGACGCCGGTTCTTAGCAAACGGGTTGATTCCATTTATCAAGTCCGTAAGAGCCCTGGGTTTCAAAAGGCGCAGCTACTGCACCACTCCATGGTTGTGGAATCGGCCATGCACCGTCTGAAGAGTCAGAAGATGTACTCCTTGGTGCCCCCCGGCCGGGAGGCCCGGAACCTGGATGCCCTCGGTAGAAAGTGCTTCCAGGGCTCTATGCTGTCTTGCTGTGTCCAGATCTACCAGTTGTACATGGGCATGTACTTAAGAGACCTGGCAAAGGAGATTGCCGGGTTCTCAGCTGGCCTCTCTGAGGAACCTTTGCAGAGGTTCAAGGCTTTGTCAACAGGGATCCGAGAGTGCTCGAAGTTTATCTCTCGAGCAGCCTAGGATGGCTTCGAGGCTTCAGCCCGGGTAGCCACGGCCGGCATCTGTGCACGCCATCAGGCCTGGCTACAGTCATCGGACCTGGAGCCATGGGTGCAGGACAAGTTGGTCGATGTCCCCTGCTGAGGTGAAAACCTTTTCGGTAAGCCCATGACTGAAAAGGCT
Organism: Ichthyophis bannanicus; assembly: GCA_033557465.1. Taxonomy (NCBI): domain Eukaryota; kingdom Metazoa; phylum Chordata; class Amphibia; order Gymnophiona; family Ichthyophiidae; genus Ichthyophis; species Ichthyophis bannanicus. The sequence continues at coordinate 69,364,633 of CM066051.1, read as the reverse complement.
GCAGAAAGTCTGCAGAAATTGAGACTGAGACTCTCACCAAGACAAGGCTGTCCAGGAAAACTTCTGCCCCTTCTCAGAAAAAGAAGGACTCGGGGAAAAAGCCCTTTTTCCCGAGGAAGGGTGTTCCCTACAAATCCTACCCTCAATATCAGGACTCTCCAGCTCCCCAACAGGGCCAGCAGGCCAAGGGGCAGGGGCATGGGCCCCGTAGGCAGAAGACCCCCAAGCTGCCAGCTCCGGCTCCTGCACAGCAGGGAGCGGGGTTTTGACTCCCACAGCATAGCCTCTTCTCCACAGCTGGCTCCACTCAGCACAGGAGGTCAGCTGACCCTGTACGCCTACAGGTGGCCAGCTATCACAGGGGATACCTGGGTCCTCAGCATAGTCCAACAGGGCTACATGCTCCACTTCCACCAGATACCCCCTTCCTACTTTCCAGGGGAGCCTCCAAGACTCACTCTGCACAGAAACCTCCTCCTGCAGGAATTGGCAACTCTTCTAAAGGATCAGGCAGTGGAACCAATGCCTCACCACCTGAAAGGGCAAGGCTTCTACTCCAGGTACTTGCTGGTACCAAAAAGGACAGGAGGCCTCCGGCCTATCCTAGACTTGCAAAACCTAAACAAGTTTCTGGAGAGGGAAATGTTCAAGATGCTTACCCTTGGGATACTGCTGCCCTACCTCCAGCAGGGAGACTGGTTAAGCTCCTTAGACCTGAAGGATGCTTATACGCACATCCTCATTCATCCAGACCACAGACAATATCTCAGATTTGTGGTGGGAGGAAACCATTTCCAGTACAGGAGCACTAACTTCCGCCCCCACGGTTTTCACCAAATGCCTGGCGGTGGTGGTGGCCTATCTCAGAAATCAGGGAATTTTTGTCTTCCCATACCTGGACGACTGGCTCATCAGAGGTCAGTCTCTCCAGGAGGCCAGACAAGCCACTCTTCGCACTGTCTCTCTTCTCCAGCATCTGGGCTTTGTCGTAAACTACGCAAAATCCACTTTGCTCCCCTCACAGAACCTGGAGTTTATAGGGGCAAGACTAGACACTCTGCAGGCAAGGGCTTACTTGCCCGAGGACAGGGCCCACAGATTGATGGACTTGGCCAACCAGTTCCAAAACAATTCTCAGGTTTCCGCCAAGCAATTCCTGCAGCTCCTGGGCCACATGGCATCCACTGTACATGTGACTCCAAATGCCCGTCTGCACAAGGGCTGCTCAGTGGTGCCTCAGGGCTCAGTGGGCGCAGGCCACAGGCGACCTCCGAGACAGAGTGAAGGTGTCAAAACCACTCTTGGACTCCTTGCAGTGGTGGCTACATCTCCCAAACCTTCTCAGGGGGGTACCCTTTCAGGCCCCAGCGCACACAAGGGTGCTGACCACCGATTCTTCTTTAACGGGCTGGTGTGCACATTGCCAGGGCACGTGCACTCAAGGCCTCTGGTCTCCTCAGGAGGCCACACAGCAGATCAATCTTTTGGAGCTGCGAGCAATCTGCTTGGCTCTACAGACTTTTTCTCATGCCCTCTCTCACCAGTCTGTCTTAGTTCAGACAGACAATCAGGTAGCAATGTTCTATGTAAACAAGTAAGGGGGCACAGGGTCCAGACTCCTATGTCAGGAGGCACAGGCCCTTTGCTCCTTTGCAGTCAGGCACGGCATGTTTCTCAAAGCAGTTTATCTACCGGGTCAGGAGAACCTTTTGGCAGACAAACTAAGCAGGATTCTCCGGCCTCACGAATGGCAATTGAATCCACTGGTGGTTCAGCAGATCTTCCTGCGATGGGGACTTCCATCCATCGATCTCTTTGCAAGTCCTCTGAACCATCAGCTGCCCAGGTTTTGCTCCAGACAGCCGCATCCCCTGAGAGTGGCAGCAGATGCATTTCTGATCTCTTGGTCCACGGGCCTCCTGTATGCGTTACCTCCCACGCCCCTGGTGGCCCGAACTCTGTTCGAGATTCTACGGGACAAGGCCTCGGTGATTCTGGTAGCCCCCAGATGGCCGAGGAAGATGTGGTTTCCACTTCTGCTGCAGTTGGTGGTGGAACATCCATTCCCTCTGGGGTTGCAATATGATCTCCTGTCTCAAGAGCAGGGTTCCCTTCTGCACCCCAATCTCAGATCCCTCAATCTGATGGCCTGGCTGCTGAAAGGATAGTGCTAGCTCCCTTACTTCTCCCTAGGGAAGTTGAGGAGGTGGTCTTGGCCTCCAGGAGGCAATCCAACATAAAGTCCTATGCACTCAAGTGGCACAGGTTCTCAGTGTGGTGTGCTCAGCGCAATGAAGATCCCTTCTCCTGCCTGGTGCCAGTAGTGCTACAATACCTGCTTCACCTGTCAGACCTAGGCCTTAAGTCCAACTCTGTTTGGGTCCACCTCAGTGCTCTTTTGGCACACCACTCACCGGTGGAGGAACAAGCGCTGTCGGCTCACCCCTTAGTGTCCTGCTTCCTCAGAGGCCTACTCTTGCTCAAGCCTCCGATTCGTCCCCCTGCCACTGAGTGGGACTTGAACGTGGTCTTGCAACAACTTGCTCGTCCACCGTTTGGGCCGATGGCTACTTGCCATTTACGCTTCCTTTCTTGGAAGGCGCTCTTCCTGGTAGCTCTTACCTCGGCCAGACATGTGAGTGAACTACAAGCTCTGGTCTCTGATAGACCGTACGCAAGGTTCTATAGGAACAGGGTGGTCCTTCGGACTCATCCGAAGTTCCTTCCCAAAGTTATCTCCTCTTTCCACCTCAATCAGGAGGTGGTTCTCCCGACATTCTTTCCCAGGCCGCATACCAGCTGGGCTGAGACGGTCTTGCATACTCTGGACTGTAAAAGGGCATTGTCCTTTTACATAGAACGTATGAAGGAGCATCGAAGGGCTACACAGCTCTTCGTATCCTTTGACCCTAAAAAATTGGGGTTACTTGTCTCCAAGCGTACGTTGTCCACTTGGGTGGCAGATTGTATTGCCTGGGCGTACAGGGCAGCCGGCCTCTCCTTGCAGGGTCAGGTCATGGCCCACCGTGTCAGGGTGAAAGCCGCGTCAGTAGCTCATCTCCGCTCTGTTCCGTTGGCAGACATCTATCAGGCTGCTACTTGGTCTTCAAGCCAGACTTTTGCGGCCCACTACTGCCTCGAGAGGGAGTCCAGCAGGGACAGTGCTTTCGGACAGGCGGTACTCCGTAATTTCTTTGAGGTTTAGGCAACTCCTACCCTCCGGCCCTTGTGTTGGGCTACCGTATGGGGGCGTTCTCAGAGAATATTATTATCATGGATGCTGAGGCTCTGCAGAGGGAGCCATTTTTTCAGCTTTGGGTTCCCGGTAGCCTAGAGCTGGGGAGTCACATATGTGAGGACTGACTTCCTGCTTGGTCCTGGAGAAAGAGTAGTTACTCACCTGTAACAGGTGTTCTCCAGGAGCAGCAGGAATCAGTCCTCACGACCCTCCCTCCTCCCCGAGAGTTGCAGTCATATACTTTATTTTGTTTTTTTGCTGTCTTTTAGCTATGTCATCAGACTGAACAAGATGGCATCCTTGGGCGGGAAGGGGACTGCGCAGGTGCACTGCATTCCCAAAGGCTTTCTTTGAAAGCTGGGGAAATGCTCCGCACAGGAGCTCTGTCGGCGCCGACGTCACCCATATGTGAGGACTGATTCCTGCTGCTCCTGGAGAACACCTGTTACAGGTGAGTAACTACTCTTTTACGCCATCAAATAGTAGAAAGACAAGGGAAAATGTAATGAAGCTACAGTGTAACCCATTTAAGACTAATAAGAGAAAATATCTTTTCAGTCGATGTGTAATCAAACTCTGAAATTTGTTACCGGAGGATGTAATAAAAGCTGTTAGTGTAGCTGGGTTTAAAAAGTTCTTTCCTTTCCTGATCCTAAATCTCCCTCTCCCTGATCCCGGTGCCTCCTCTGTCTTGCCTTTCCTTCTATCACCCCTTTACTTTTCATGGAATCCTCCCTCTACTCCCCCATTTCTCTTATATCCTGCTGTCCACAGAGAGCTCCCATTTCAGGTAAGTAGTATTACTTTCTCCTAGGACAAGCAGGATGAGTCAGCCACACCTGGTGATGTTATCTGACAACGCTGAGGATGGAAGTAGCTCTCCAGAGCTCAGAAAGGTAAACTTTCTGAGCATGTGCAGGTAGCACTATCTCCCTGGCCCACCCTCAGTTAGCCCAGTCTCTTTCCTTCCGCCCTGCCTACAGGACGGGAAACCTAGCTCTCCTCTTACACACCTTTTTAAGAAGATTTCAGAAGGACAAAAGGCAAGATTTCCGAAAACAAGAAGCAGACAAAGCCATCATGAGTACCAAACCGGGCTTTAAAAAATGCCTGAAATGCAACTGAAAAATGAACTCCACAGATGCATATGACTGGTGCATCCGCTACCTGGGAATGAGTCATCGAGTGGAATCCTGCCTGCTCTGTGCACGCATGTTACCATGAACCCGGAAAGCCCGCAGCCAAGCAATCAGGGAGTTTACCGAGGCCTCCTCCAGCTCTAACAAACTCAGCCAGTGGTCTTGGCACGCTCTATGGAGCTCTGCCTCCCAAGGGGCCCAACAGACTAACCTGCAAGCCACCGCAGCACAGGACACGCCAGAAAAGGCCTCTGTCCTCTGCCCGGCAGGTAAGGATGCCCAACCGCTGCCTCTTATCATGCAACTTGCAGACTCCAGCAGTTCTCCAACGGCTATGCTTTCCCCAATGAGTAGGACCATGCTTTCCCCGGCGAGAAGGACTACAGAAAAAGATGGTGCCTCTCCTCCCTTCATTGGCCAGTTTTCCAGAAGTGAGCCCCCACCGGAAAGTCGCCACCATGCCGGAACCAGAAACTCCCACTGCAACGATGTGCATCATCACGTTGACAGGAATGTCTCTCTGTTTAAGGGGGGAAGCCCTCCCAGGTCCCCCCCCCAACACCAAACAGCACGATGACTGGAGCAGTGCAGACAAATGGAGTGGTGCAGACAGAGAGCCGACTCAGATGCCCACCCACGCTGCAGCACAGGCACTGGTACAAACGTCCACCCACATCACAGCAGCTGAGCAGATCACAGAGGCCACTTGATGCACTGGGCACACCACAGGTCCTCCTCCAGCAACAGCAATAGCAGCGGGAGACACTATAACCAGTGGGGCAGAAAGTGGCAGTGGTCTCAGGACACAAACTTCTCATTGCCCTACAGATCCAGACCACACCGCAGCTGCAGGCACTGGGAGGGCTCCATTAGCACAGTGATTGACCTCTTGTCACGGCAACCACCAGCGCCCTACGATTCCTAGAGATCCCCAAAAACTCCATCTCCCTTCAAGTGCACCAGCACCTCATGGACAACCTCTTCAAGGTCTGGTGGACCCCCTCTTCAGGTTCCACCATGCTACAAAAGCTGGAGACCAAATACCAGGTCCAAGCTGCCCCAGGATTCGAGAAGCAGCAGCTCTCACACAAGTCAATTTGGTGGAATTGGCTATAAAATGGGCCAAGAAGTTGCGTACACATGCCAAGACCCTTCCCGGCTGGGACCTCAAACTCCTTGATGATGTCAGGAAGAAGACCTTCCAAAATACCATGCTCAGTGGGAGGATTGCAGCGCATCAGTTCTAGCAAGTCCTCTTCCAGGACGTTCTGCTGAAGAGTTTAAAAAGGACCATCAGCTCGCTTCCCAAGGAAATAATGGAGGTGGCCTCAACAATCCTGGAGGACCTTACCAAGTGTGTGAAGCATCTCATCTGCTCTGCCTATGACACTTTTGACACCATGATGTGAGGGGCAGCCACCGCCATAGCAACCAAGCACATGGCCTGGCTCCGTGCATCACGACTCAGGGATGACACATATGAATGCATTGCTGATACCTCCTGCATGGGGGCAATCTCTTCAAAGATAAGGTCAAAGACACAGTGAATGACCTCAAGAACCATTGTAGCACACTGCAGACACTTGCAGAGGATGGCCTGGAACGGTCCTCCACATTCAAGAAGACGTCACACCTACAGCGGAAAAGTTATCTGCCATCACAGCCCTCCTACTCTTAAGTGGTAACCTCATCACTTCGAACAGCAGCTGAGCTACCAACCCACATACCAACAAAAGCCTTGGCAGAAGGACTGCAAACAAAACAAACAAACAGGGCATGCCTTCCTCCAACAAGAGCAATCCCTTCTTTTGACAAGTTCAGCCCCCCACCCTCCTGCTCCCAGTGGGGAGACGGCTCACTGCTTTCCTCCACATGTGGAGCCAGATCACAACGGACAAGTGGGTCCTGGACATCATCGCCAATGAATACAGACTCAACTTCTCCATACTCCAAGGGCAGAGAACTTGCCACAGTAGCAACACACCACAGGACACGAGCACCATCATGGCCACCAAAATAGCCACCCTCCTGGCGACGAGGGCCATTGAGCCCATACTTCCAAATGAGATATCGCTTGGCTTCTACTCCTGCTACTTCTTAATTCCCAAGAAATCAGAAGGAATGCGGCCTATCTTAGATCTGCGCATGCTGAATAAGTTCATCCGCAAGGAGAATTTCAAGATGTACTCTCTTGGCTCCATCCTGCCTCTGGTGCAGCCCAACAACTGAATGGTGACCTTGGACCTAGAAGATGCTTACACACACGTCCCCATTCACCCTGCCCACAGGAAGTTCTTGCGCTTCTGGGCTCTCGGAAAACCCTATCAGTACAGGGTGCTTCCCTTTGGGCTCTCCCCAGCCCAGACAGTATTCACAAAGTGTGTTGCTGTGGTGGCTGCACACCACCGCAAGAAGGGACTATGTGTCTTCCCCTATCTGGATGACTGATTCCTAGTGGCATCCACTCACAGGAGCTACAGGACTCGATCACACAGACGACCACACTGCTGTCCACACTTGGTTTCCTGCTCAATCAACAAGTCTCATCTCCAACTGTCACAGCATCTGGAATTCACCAGTGCATAAATCAGGACTACCCTAGCCAAGGCTTTCCTGCCAGTGCAATGCATCAACACTATCTCCACCTTGGCCGGGAGAGTTGCCTTGAGCACCCACACCCAGGATCCTCTTGCAGCTATTGGGCCACATAGCAGCATCCAACCATGTAATCCCCCTCGCCAAGCTCTGCATGCGACACCTGCAGTGGCATCTCAGCAAACACTGGCGGCAACACTCCCAGCCACTCTCCAGCCACATTCCCCTGGACAACTGGGCGTGGCAATTGCTGACATGGTGGAAATCCCAGGATGACCTGTCAATAGGCAGACCGCTGCAACCACAGAGCCGTCATGTCACGGTCACAACCGACAGCTCCAAGATGGGCTGGGGGACCCACTTGCTCAGTTTCCGCACCAGGGGAACCTGGAGCACCATAGAGAGAAGTTGACACATCAACTTCTTGGAAGTAAGAGCGGTGCATTACGCCTTGCATTTCTTCTGCCACCTCATCATGGGATGACACATCTTGATCCAGATGGACAATCAGGTGGCGATGTTCTACATCAACAAGAAAGGCAGGACGAGATCCCTCTCCCTCTGCAGGGAAGCTCTCAAGCTCTGGGCCCTTGCCCTCTCCAAGAACTGCCTACTTCAGGCCTCATACCTCCAGGGAGCAGACAAGATATGGGCGGATCGCCTCAGCCACCAACTAGACCCTCACGAGTGGTCGCTCAACCCCAAGATGGCAGCAGGTGTTTTTTGCAAGTGGGATCATCCATATGTAGACATCTTTGCTTGCGAGGAGAATGCCAAGAGTGCTTGCTTCTGCTCGAAGCTCCCGACACCACACATTCTGGCACCCAATGCACTCAGCCTCCCGTGGGGGAACTGGCTACTGCTGTATGCATTTTCCCCCATGCCACTGATCTCCAAGACCATACAGAAGATCATGCAGGACACAGTGTGGGTCATCCTCATAGCTCCGTTTTGGCTGTGGCAAATGTGTTTCCCCTTCCTGAGCCGCCTGGCATGGGAGGCCCCCGGTCCGGCTCACGCCAACACTGGACCTCATCACACAAGACGGCAGCATGACCCTAAACCCCAACCTACAGGCCCTAGCCCTGATGGCCTGGATTTTGATGGCTGACCCGTCAACCTCACCAGCGAGGTATAGCGGATTGTCCTGGCCGCAAGACTGCCTTCCACACGAAAATCTTACAGTCTAAAATGAATACTATCCTCCACATGGTGCACCACAGATTGCATCACGCCACACTCCTGCACAATTGCTCGGGTCCTCCAGGAGCTCGCTACTGCTGGGCTCAGGACGACATCTGTCTGCTGCCACCTGTCCACCATCATGGTCTAACACGACCGCCCTGGAGGTTCCTCAATTGCCACACACTCGCTGGCCTCTCGGTTCATGCGGGCCTTGGCTAACCTCAGGCCTGCCATTAGACAGCCAGTAGCTCCCTGGGACCTCAGCATTGTGCTATACCAACTCATGCAACCTTCCTTCAAGCCAATGCTTTCCGCCGCATTAATGTTAGTTAGTTAGTTAGTTCTTCTATACCGCCCCTTCCAGAGATCAGGGGCGGTTTACAATTAACAATGTGAACAACTTTTACATGGAACAGTAGTAAACTATTTACAGAAAACATATCTTACAAAATACATTTTGAGTAAGCTTAGTGGAGCTTTGCAGGTTCACTATTTTACTATTTACATATACCGGTATACAGGATCAGCTGGTGCATCTTAACTGTCATCTTAAATGTCATCTGGAAAGCACTCTTCCTCATTGTTATCACCTCAGCTTGATGGGTCAGTGAGCTGCTGGCTTAGTGGCACACCCCCCTTACATGGCCATCCACCAAGATCACGTCTTTCTGCAGACCCACCTGAAATTCATCCCAAAGGTGGCCTCACTATTCCACGTCAACCAAGCAGTCACCCAGGACCACATGCCTCACCCAAGGAGCTCCTCCACACTCTGGACTGCATGTGCACCCTACGGGTCTACATCAACAGAATGGAGCGCCACAGCCAGGGGGCCAAGCTATTCATTTCATACACCCCAACAAGCTGGGTTGCCCCGTTATCAAGAGGACACTGGATATCAGCCTGCATCGTCTTCTGCTATGACCAGGCAGGGATCCAGCCAGCGAGATGCATATGCACACTTCAGCTCAGGGCCATGGCAGCGACGATGGCCATCCTGCACTTAGTCCCCGTGCAGGACATCTGCAGGGCCACCACTTGGTCCTCCTTCTCCACATTCCAGAGACACTACTGCCTGGACCGTAGAAGCAGACAGTGCCTTCAGCCAGGCAGTCTTAAGTACGGCAGCACTGCCTCACCCATGACATGTAAACGCCACCACCATTTGGTACAGTGTCATTATTTCAGCATTGTTTGACTTATGGTTGGTAAATGTTTGGTACGTTACTTGAGTGCTATCCAGAATCCCTTCTGCACCAGTAGTCATTACGCTCATAAGTTCTATACATACAAGCTCTATGTTGCGCATTCAATAAAATATTCAAAAGTATTCAAAGTATCTGTGTCTCTGACTGCCTCATCCACCACAGCATCCGCGTAGTCCAACATGGCTATGGAGTCACCAGGTGTGGCTGACTCATCCTGCCTATCCTAGGAGAAAGCAAGGTTACCTGTAATGGGAGTTCTCCATGGATAGCAGGATAAGTCAGCCACACATTCCCGCCAGCCTCCCCTCGAATGAGGGCATCAGACTTCTCCTAGACCTTCCTGCTAAACTCAATGGGCACTGCTCTGGAACAGACTGGGCTAGCCGGGGATGGGCCAGGGAGATAGGGCTACCTGCACATGCTCAGAGAGTTTACTTTACTGAGCTCTGCAAAAGCTACTTCCATCCTCGGCACCATTGGATGACGTCACCAGGTGTGGCTGACTTATCCTGCTGTCCATGGAGAACTCCCAGTACAGGTAGGTAACCTCGCTTCATCTAGCTTTGTATAAGGGGAATTTTTAGAACTCTTTAAGGTCTTTGAATTCAGTACAGACTCTGCAGCTCTTTATGTTTCTCAGCAATCAGTCCCACATTCTCTATTGCTAATTGATTTCATTCTGTTTGTTTTGTATCACTTTATTAACAGACAGCTTTAATGTTCTCGGCCCTGAACACCCCGTGGTTGCTGTTCTGGGTGAAGATGCCGTGTTACCCTGCCACCTCTCCCCAGACATCAGCGCTCAGCACATGCAGGTCAGGTGGTTCCGAACTCGCTTCGATTCATTTGTGCACTTATATGAAAATGGGAAGGATCAAGTCTTTGAACAACTTTCAGAATACCAAGGAAGGACAGAGCTGATCAAAAATCACATCACCAGTGGAAGTGTGTCGCTGAGGATACACGATACCAGGATAGATGATGAAGGAAGGTACACATGTTTCTTTCGACTAGGAGCCATCTATGATGATGCAACACTTGAGCTGAAAGTGGCACGTAAGTGGAAGTTTTCATTCTCTTCTGATTTTAACACCTGTCTCTGTTTATTATAACACGGACTTCAAGACATAAGCAGGCTTTTTTGGTGGTAAAAAACACACTGCTGTACCTGCCAGGTTACTTCTGACCTGGATTGTCCACTATAGGAAACAGGATACTGGGCTTGATGGCCCCTGGTCTGACCCAATGTGGCATTTCTTATGTTCTTATGCAGGACTTGTTGATATTAAAGGATACTGATAATAACAGACAATGGCAGAAGTTCAGATTGAGGACCCCAAACAAGATATCGGAAAGGGCCCCCACAACAGGGGGGATCCACCTCAGTTACACAAGCAGCTATCAGTGCCTTCCCTCCCTTAACTGGAGGAGAAGCTTTAGTAGAATTTACACCACTGTATAGAGAAAGAAAGAATCCCTCATGGCGTTAGCTGGTGCACAAGAGTTGTTACGTTGTGCGTGAAGGTGACGGAACATCCTGTGTAAATAATCCCTTGCTGCATGGCCAATGACTGCTGCGATATGCTGGTGGTTCTTGCTGGTTTGTAAGTGATCACTAATTGAATGCTGTTTAATATCTGCCTAGGGCCTGCTGTTACGTTGCAATACTAGCGAGCAGTGAGGCTGAACAGGAAGGTTGTGCACAGGAGATGATATGTACAGCTTTTCCAGACCTCTCTCCAGCAAGCTATAACACACAGCATTCAGTTATCGGCATCTTCGCAAAATCACAAGATCATGTTTAAAATTTGGCCTCGTGAGCGGTGAAGCTGCATTAGTACAGGGGCTCCACATGGGACATGAGATGGTCAAGTTTGGACATTCACATTTCTGAGTATTTACCATAAGACTCTGAGCGGCACCAACGATTTTACAGTGATACACATAGGAAAAGGGGCTTTACCTGCAGCTTCCATGAATAAGTCACTTCTAGCTATACTGGCTCCATTTCAAAACTTTATTTATTTAGCTATTTTTATATACCGCTTAATTTACAGTCCAAGCAGTTTACATAAGAACAAAATGGCCAAAGTGGATTTACATAGAACATTGGAACATTATAACAGTGAAAAAGTATTTCCTGACATTGACTTTCAGTTTACCCCCTTGCAGTTTCATGTTATGCCCTCTAGTTTTACAGCTTCCCCGTCTTTGGAAGAGGTTTATTCCAAAGACGGGGAAGCTGTCAGAGTCTCACCCAGATGAACAGTAGGGGGAGAATGCAGGTGCTTTTTATCAGCACATTCATCTATGCCACTTTATTATAAGCTCAGGGCCCAGCTGACCCATAACTCTACGGCATTAGTACAGATGCTCTTTTATAAAGTTTCATGCTAGAAGGGGCTGCTGTCCCGGATCTACCGCACACTCCTGGAATTGTAAAACTTAGAGATAGACCCACACTTTGAGTCCTGGGATTGTCTGCTGGGCCGAAATTTCTCTCTGACCTAGTGTCGTATAATTCACAGGAGAGGATATTGTTGTGTATGCAATGCAAATATCAGATTTTGATGAAGGCCTAGTTAACGCCTGTGTGGCTGCAGCACTTTGGGTTATGAGTGGAGAGTGACTGCTGGAGGAGTTGTGGGCGGATGGGAACTTTTTTTCATCTTTGGTGAGAATGCCCTCAGATCCAGGCTTTTTGGCAAGAGGTCATTGCCTCCATTAATGATATCATGGGAAGAATGATGGCATGGTACCTTCTAGATGCTTGTTAGGCTTTTTAGACTCTGACCCTGGGGTCCCACCGAAACAGCAGAGACTGATTGAGCTGCTGCTCCTGGGGGCCCATCAGTGGAAAGATAGGGAGGGGCCGAATGTTCTGGACTGGAAACTGCGGGTAGATGATTTAATGAACATGGACCAACTAGCTTTCTTGGTCAAGGATCAGTTAGAGGCGCATAGAGCCTTTTGGGCCACATATTGTGCTTGGGCCTTCAGATGAAGGGCCCTGCTCTATGGAAAGGGATGAACACATATTCCAACCTGTGACCCTTGTGGTGGAGACTCTATTCCCACTTGCTGATGGTAATTGATTCCCAATCATCCTATTGCGTTTAAGTGTTTCCTTGTCTGACTGTACCCAGCTGCCTGTTTACACCAGTTAAACCATCATTTCCATATGTCCACTCATGCTGCATGGGGGGAGAGGGGGTAGGTTGATTGTATGCTTTCTGACTGGTTGGTCTGTGATGCAATGTGACATGGTGGTTTACTTTTTGTGTTGAGCATGTGTTATCTTGTTATACTGTTTGGGATATAATCCTCACACTTTGGCCCCCATTCCAGAATACAGATTGTGGGGCTGCACATTGGGTCCCCATTCCCTCCACCAGCTCTCCCTGTATGTCCTGTGTATCAGGACAGGGAGAGCCAAGTTGGGGGCAGATAGGGGCTAGGCCAGCCCAGTTGCATGTACAGGACTGATTTAGTTCACAGCCCTGTATGTGCTGCCAGGCCCATGGCGACGTGCTGCTTATACCACCTCGAAGGTGGTATAAGTAGCACTGACCCTGCAATCAAGCCCGAGGATCCCTCCATGGCCAGGGTTGGGAGATCCCTGCCACCCAATCCAGGCCCCGGCCAGCCAGCCATTGGGTGGCAAGAAAGAGAGAAGGCTGAGCTGTGGCAGTCAAGGGAGCTTGCGGGAAAGCTAATGAATTATTAGCCAGGCTAATGAATTATGGTATCACAGTACACTTTGAATCGTTTGGGTATATAGTTGTGGGAAATATGTTTGGGGCTATTGCTGTTACCATTTGTAGTATATCTGTTTTTGCTGCTGTTTATGTGGGTCATGTTCTTGCAGTTTTATTATGTCCTTTCATGCTTATTCCATGTGCCCTTCTATGATATTATTTATGTGGCTTATGTTTTTTATAATTTTATTATGCCGTTTTATGCTAATTCCATGTGACTTTGGTGCTATTGCTGTCACCAATTGTAATTTTGTTTATTTTTGATATATTTATGTAGTTCATTTTTTATTTTTAATATGCCCTTTCATACTAAATTTTGTGTGAGTTTTTTGTTTATTTAAGTTTTTTATACGGCTTATCATTTCAGTCAAAGCGGTATACATTGCAACAAACTTAGGGGCTTGTTTACAAAGCCGCAGTAGTGGTTCGCGATCGCGATCGCAGCCGCGGCCCCATTGAAATCAATGGGGCCGCGGCTCCGATTACGATCGCAAACCGCTACCGCGGCTTTGTAAACAAGCCCCCTAGTTGTTGTTGTTGTTAAGTGCCATCGAGTCTGTGTCGACTTATAGCGACCCTCTGGATAGTTGTCCTAAACTGTGTTTGGTCTTCAGTCCGGCGGTTCATTGTTGACAGCTGCTGCTATTGTATCGATCCATCTCATTTCTGGCCTTCCTCTTTTGCATTGACCTTCTACCTTGCCAAGCATGATGTCTTTCTCTAATGATCTCTCTCTTCGCATGATATGTCCAAAGTATGAAAGTTGAAGTCTTGTCATCTGAGCTTCTAAAGAAAGTTTAAGTTTGACCTCCTCTAGTACTGACTGGTTTGTTCTTCGGGCAGTCCATGGTATACACAGTATTCGTCGACAGCACCATAATTCAAAGGCATCAATTTTCTTTCTGTCTTATCTTTTTCGCTGTCCAACTTTCACATCTATATGACATTATTGAAAATACCATGGCTTGAATGAGTTGAATCTTTGTATGAAGACAGACATCTCTGCTCTTGAGAATCTTGTCTAGTTCCTTCATAGCCATTCTACCAAGAGCAATGCATCGTCTGATTTCTTGACTGCTTGTTGTTTCTATATTGATAGTTGATCCAAGAAGGTTAAAGCTGTCCACTGTTTTGATTTCTTCTCCATCAACAAAGAAATTATTGATTTTGCCAGTTGTCAGGATCTTTGTCTTCTTTACATTAAGGTCCAGGCCCATTTTAAGACTATGTTCCTTGATCTTGAGAAGCAAATGTTTCAGATCATCTTCACTTTCAGCCAGTAATGTGGTATCATCAGTATAGCGAAGGTTAATGATCAGTCTTCCACCAATCTTCACACCTCGGTTGTCATCATACAGTCCTGCTTCTCTTGTTCTACATATAAATTAAACAGGTAGGGGGAAAGTATGCAGCCTTGTCGTACACCTTTGCTAATTTGAAACCATTTTGTTTCTCCTTGTTCTGTTTGAACTGTTGCTTCTTGATCAATGTAAAGGTTGTGCGAGAGAACTATCAGGTGTTCTGGTTTACCCATGCTTCTTAATGTGGCAAAGAGTTTCTTATGGTTTACGCAGTCAAAAGCCTTGCTGTAGTCAATAAAACACAAATAGATATCCTTTTGGTATTCTTTAGTCTTTTTAAGGATCCATCTCACATCTGCGATAATGTCTCTTGTTCCTCGCCCTTTCCTGAACCCTGCTTGCACATTAGGTAGTTCTATATTCCAGGTATGGTTTTAGTCTCCTTTGAATAATCTTCAGTAGACTCTTGCTGACATGTGGGATCAAAGCATTTGCGCGATAATTTCCACAGTCAGTTGGATCTCTTTTCTTTATTATTGGTATAAACACAGATCTTTTCCAGTCAGTTGGCCATGACGTTGTCTTCCAAATTTCCTTGCAGAGCCTTGTAAGTATGGTAACAGCTGCACCAGATTGCTGTAATACTTCATTGTGAAAACCATCAATGCTTGGTGTTTTGTTCTTTGATAAGGCTTTCAATGCTTCTTCAACTTCTTCTTTCATCACCAATGGTTCCAGATCACAAGGTACAGGTTGAAACGGCTTTTGGGTCACTTGATCTTTATCGTATAATGACACTGTACATTCTTTCCACCTTTTCTTGATCTTCTCAGCATCATTCAACATGGATCCTTGAGCATCTTGTAATATTCCAATTTGAGGCTGGAATTTTTTTCTCTAATCTCATAGTTTTAGGAAAGCCAATCTTTTTCTTCCTCTAATAGTTTCTGCTTCTATTTCCTTACATGCATCACTGTAGTACTTCTCCTTGTCTTGTCTTGCTGCACATTGGAAATCTCAGGTTGCATTCATTCGTAGAACTCATCAACTTCATCCTCTTCTGCAGTTGTTGTTGGGGCATACACATGAATTATAGTTGTGTTGATAGGCATTTCTCATAGACAAATAGAAATTTAGCGTTCACTGACTGCATTGTATTTCCTTACAGTTCTTGGAAGTTTCTTTTTTATTATAAATGCAACACCATTTCTTCTTTATCTTTCATTTCCAGCATAGTAGACCATGTGATCATCAGATGCAAAATGCCCAATGCCAGTCCATTTCAGTTCGCTGAAACCCAATAGATCGAGTTGTACACGTTCCATTTCATTATTGGCCACCTCCAACTTCCCTTGGTTCATGCTTCATATATTCCATGTCCCACTATGTAAGATATCTTTGCATCTTCTGACTCTCATTTCACGCACAGCTACATCAGCAGTCAGACATCCCAGGGACTTTGATCCAGCCACATCATACATACTGCCTTTACTCTGAAAAGTCTTCAGCTCCTCCTCAGTAGCCAGTTGAGAGCTTTCTGACCTGGGGGTCTCATTCTCCAGCACTATATAGTGCAATATGTTTTGTTGTGACTATCCACTGGGTTGTTGTGGCAAGATACAGAAGAAGATTGCCAGGCCTTACTTCCACACAGTTTAATTCTAGTGTTGTTGCCGTTGTCACAGAAATGTGATCCTCTGCCACCAACACTGTCCCATTCTGCTGTGCCCAGATGGGTGGTTTTTCTTAGTCTGGCACCTCAGCTGAGACCTGTCCATCTTGAGAGACTCTGACAGTAGTTAAGCTAATGATAGCTTAGTCCTCAGCATCATTGATGCACACAAGCCCTCACAGCATGACAAGCTGCAAGCCATGTGAGGGGTAATGCACATTAAACAGGGACAATTGGTAAACGCTTTGACCCGGTGAAAAGCAGGATAAAAATACAGTTAAATAAATAACTAAAATAAATATACATTAAGCAGAGCAATTGATAACCTGGATTTTTCTGAGGCAATGGAGGGTTAAGTGACTTGTCCAAGGCCACAAGGAGTGCTAGTGGGAATCAAACCCTGGTCTGTTTGTGTGTGTTATTATTGATTTTAACAGACCTTTGGTGCAGGCATGATTTGCTGAAACTTGGCCGAGTTGGATTCCGAATACAGTACCCCTTAGGAAAATTAAGAGTTTTAGTAGTGGTCATTCTCTTTTTTTTTTTTTTTCTTTGCAATCTGCACTATTCTCATAGAGCCAGGGTGGAGCATGAGCGTTCTACCTAATTCTACAAATAATTGGCGAGATTCAGCTGCTGTCCGTCTAGCTAACACAAAGGCTACATAGCTATATGCACAGCAGTTAAATATTGCCATTATTCATAGAGCTGTTGGCAGTCGCTGCTCTCAAGTTATATTTAGCACTACTTGCTATCTAGATTTTTATTTTTAGTGCCTTAGAGTCAGTGTTGATTCCTGGCGACTCAGCAACTCCTGGTTTTCTTGGTAGTGTGACCAAAAGTAGTTTGCCAGGCCTTTCTTCTGACCAATGGAGAGTTAAGTGACTTCCAGTGGGAATCAAACGCTGGTCTTTTGATTACCTAACCAGTGCTCTAACCATTAGGCGGCTACTCTGCTATCTAGATATGGGTGCTGACTATACATATTATATTTAAGCATTATGGCCAATGTTTTAAAAAACTGCTGACTGCATCACTTATGACCCATGTGTGATTTTCAGTGTGACTGATGGAGTGACCAGTGCACAATTGCTAATCATCTTGTCGCTATCAGAGCATGAATCTTTCTCGCTCTGACAGATGGATGTTATTTTCCTTCAGGTATGGGCAGTGATCCTCACATCTCTATGGTTAATCATCAGGACAGAGGAATAAAGGTGGTGTGTGAATCTGCAGGATGGTATCCAAAGCCCAGTGTGACCTGGACACAAGAAGACGGACAGAATCTGACATCAGTATCCGAAACAGAAATGCACCTGCAGAATGGTCTCTACAACATCAAAAGTTCCTTACTCATGAAAACAAATCAGTACAGCACAATTTCCTGTCATATCAGAAACACCGTCCTGGACCAAGAGAAAGAACCAACAATTTCTATAGCAGGTCAGTTTATTTATTGCCTTTCTGGTAGTGGTTCAAGGCAGGTTACATTCAGCTATTGCCCTGTCCCAGAGAGCTCACAATCCATTTGTTTCTGAGGCAGTAAAGGGTTAAGTGATTTACCCAAGGCCTTGAGTCCTGGTTTCCTTGGTGGCAGCCTCCTGCTCTAACCACTAGGCTATTCCTCCACGGTCACAAGGGTAACATTGGTAACAGACTATATGAGGGTCAAAATTTAGCAGCAGCAGTCAGTGTTTCTTTTACACTCTGGCAGCCGGGACCACATAAAAACTGGATATTCAGTAGTGCTCTCGAGATAGTAGCTCACACTGAATATGTAGTCACTGCAGTCAGCCCCGGCACTATCAGTATAACGGCGATTTTCAGCACCAATATATAGATAACTAGCTGGATGGACATTTAGGATTCTTTTTGATGTTTTAAGCTATCTGGCTAGCTATCCGCATAGCGGTGCTGAAAATAGCTGTTAGCGAAACTTGACCAGTTAACCATTACTGCTAACCAGATAGGTGCTTTTGCGTATTGGGCTGGAAGTATTCATATATTGAAATCTACCTTATATCATGAAACTGGCAGTGCCTCACAAAAGGCTATTAACCTCATGTTTTTACTTACCCCTGGAGAACATGTCTCTGTGCCATCCTCTGGTATATTTCCGTTTTCCGATACCGGAGTGCTGTTCCTGCCTCGCTAAGGCCTAGGGTCTGCCCATGGAGATCTTTTGCAGTTAATCCAAGAGGAACTCATGTCCCATAATATGCGAGGAGACATTTGTTTGTAAACTGGATAACAAAATCTAAGAAATGTGCTAAGGGTCATGCTGAAATACTAATCTTTAAATATATGTGTAAAAATTTGAGTTGCGTTGTTGGTAATCTGAGAGATCAGCACAGCGGACACTGTACTTAGTTTCAGCGGTGTTGCCACGCAGCCGGGGCCCCATAGCACATCACTGCTACTAACAGATACCACTCAAATTAGAATTGCACTATCCTGGAATAATTTAAAGTTCACATTGGTTTTCTTTCATTTTCAGATACTTTTTTCCAGCGGGTCTCCTGTTGGGTGGTGTCTCTCTCCCTCATCCTGACGGGTGTGATCATTGTGGGCAGTTTGCAGGTTGGGCTGTTTCTTTACTACTTGAACAAGGAAAGAAGAGAAAAAGGTAATGTAGCCACTGAACCCCGACCATCCCCCAGGAAACACACAGGAAAAGAGAGGCGGTGAATAGGCTCCTAAATTAAACTGCTTAGTTATGTGCTTAGCAGCTGAATATCGCCATTTTCTCCGTGCACAAACCAAAGTTAGAGCCACATGTCTGGGTGACGTCATCCAGCATCACCTGCTAGACTTTTTTAATTCTTCAAGAAACGTTCAAGAGAGCGACACGAGCCCCCCTGAGTATGCGTGAAAGGGTCTCCATGCTACTAACAGATGCCCGTCTCTCCTCAGTCTTTCACATCCGCACAGACCCCGCCAGAAGTATAGCAGCTGAATATCAACATTATGAGGGTAGATTTATAGCAGGACACCTAGGTTAAGTGAGCAGGAAGATACCTATTTTGATGCTCTTTTATTAAGACAGGGCCTTCTTTCAGGCGTGTGCTCGTGTTTCATAAAAGACACATGTAAATTCTTCCTCCACCTATGCTATGTCCCAATTCCACCTCTGTGATGGTTTCTGTACGCGTTTGCACTGGCTTGCACCACCTGCCCTTTGAAGTGCAACTTCATTTGGGAAGAGCCTATTTACCTTTGTAAAAAATGATATCTTCTGCACAAAAATATTTATAACATTATCCCCTATGAGGGTCATTTTTTAAGGAGATGTCTAGTTTGTTACCAACAACACAGTTAAATGGTGGTATTTTAGTCATTAATGCACATCAATGACTTCTTTAAAAAACCCAACTAGTACAAAAGTATACGCCTTTGCATCACACAGACCTGTACTGTAGGCAGGCACACGGGTGGGGTTTGGACCCAGTGTAGGCGGCACGAGCAAGCTTGTACACTGGTCATACAACACTAGAATTTACACATGTACTTGCTAAAAGTAGGCACAGCTCTAAGGATGGGTTAACTCATTGCGCCTTATTTTATAATGTCAAATATGTATGTAGTTGTCTTTACAAAATAAGTGTAAATTATACACATGAAAATGAGCAATAAGTTGGCACCTAGTTTTAAAATTACCCCCCACAGGTGTCACTGCCAGCGGTACTCTGTTAGCATTTGAAAATCAGCTTGCCGCTGGGAATGAATATTGACCCAACAATTTTTTCAATTCTTCAACTACAAGGAAAGACCAACAGAAGAAATAAATCTGTACTGTAGATGTCTCTGTTTGTGTGCTCTCATTTTTCCTTTGCTTGTTTCCTTGCAGCAAAGCTTTCTGCAGATTATGGTGAGTAATTTTCTTATTATTTACCTTGGCTGAAACAATTTCAGTTCCAGTTTCCCATTATCCTCATATTTTATGATTTTTATATATCTTGCAAATGTGTCTCTTCCTGTTGGATGGGGGAGACACCAGTGTGGTTTCAAGCACTTAGGTTTAGTGGTATTGGGTCATTCTTATTTGGTGGAAATAAAGCTATCACAGGCTGCAAAGGGTCCAGCTCTCCTTTCACTGGGACCAGGATTGGCCCCCAGAAGTTGGTTCATGGTGTTGGCATGCTAGACAGACCTGAAGCCTTACACCCTCCTTGGCTGTCAAAATTAATTGTTTAGCTTTAAATGCTCTGCTCTTTCCCCCCCCCCCCCAAACTTGCCACCCTAGACAACTGCCTAGTTAACCTTTAACCATTTTTCAAAATAAAACAAGAATAAACAAATATATCCAGAATCCCTATAGATAAGGGGGGTTGGGCATTTCACCACAGAGTCTTGCAAAAGGAGTTGCTGCCAGAAAGTGTTGGTGCCTGGGGCAGGAAGTGGTCCAGATGGAGACACACAAGCAGTGGCATAAGGTGAAGTGAGGAGCCTCCAAGCAAACATTTGCTGAGGCTCCACCATCGTGGTGATAGGAGAGGGAGAAAGAGAATTTCCCACCCCAAAGGTTAAGGAAGAGCGCGGCATCTGACAAACAAACATAACTTTAAAATAACTTGATACGTCACCTCTCTGATAAAGGTATGCTTTCCTGGCAACCAGATCAACAGCTCCTTCTGCTGGGCTGAAGACTCATTATAACGGTCGAGTTTGTGGTAGCAAAAAATAAGCATTGCCACCGAATCTGGAATCATACACCAAGACTAGCTTGGAGCAGTGTCACAGCACTGTAGAGATTCATAGCTATGTAAGGCTGGGACTAGGGCTCTGACCCCATGGCTTAAGTACTGTGACTTAGTTGTTGTTGTAGTTTAGGGCTGTTGAGTTGGTGCCGATTCATGGCGACCCTCTAAATAGTTTTCCTAAATGGTGTTTGGCCTTCAATGAGGCGGCTAATCGTTGATAGAGTGACATCCATAGATGACTTTATTGTATTGATCCATCACATTTCTGGCTTTCCTCTTTTGTGTTAACCTTCAACCTCACCAATAATGATGTCTTTCTCTAATGATCTATATCTTGGCATGATGTGTCCAAAGTTTAAAAGTCGAAGTCTTGTCATCTGAGCTTCTAAAGAAAGCTTAGGTTTGATCTCCTCTAGTACCGACTGTTTGTTCTTTGTTCAGTCCATGGTATACACTCGTATTCTTTCTTAGCACCATAATTCGAAAGCATTCATTTTTTTGCCTGTCTTTCTTTTTCATGTCCAACTTTTGCGTACATATGATGTTATTGAAAATACCATGATTTGTATGGAAAGATACATTCCTGATCGTGTCCCCAGTCTAGTCCCGAAACCTCTGGGTTCCCAATCTTATCTAGCAGCTTGGAGACTGAGAAATTCCACCTTTTTTGTGACATCATCCGTATAACTCTCCGGTGCCCGCCTCATGCCACCAGTTACCTCAGTCTCCAAGCAGCTGGATAGTTGGGAGCCCGGGGGTCCCGGGCTCACTGGAGAAACAATTGGGGCATCTTTAGTTTAGTGTAGTTTTTCATTAGAGGTTTTGTTTGCTTTATGGTCTGTTGCTTTAACTTTTGGAGCACTCCAGCTCTGGGTCCTCCTCCTCCCCCCCCCCCCCCACCTTTTTTCTCTTCGGGCCTCTGTCGGATGGCGCATTTAACCGGGGCCGGCTGCTTCAGAAGTTTTGCCTGAGGCACAGCAGAGTCCCGGTTCAGGTCAGGGGGTGCAAGGCTGCATACAGAGCGTGCCGGCGCCGTGCAGAAGACTCTGCCTGCCAGCGCGTCCGGCTGCTCTTTCCCACCAAATGGGACCTGTGCGGTGAGTGTTCTTTGGGGGGGGGTGATTATTTGCTGTTCGGGGGACTCAGGGGCTGGGAAGAGTTCTTCTCCTCAGGCCGGACAGGGCTTTTTCCTGCGCACGCATCTGCGGTAAGATTTCAGAGGCCACGGCTCCGTTTTTTATTCTGTCAGCGCGCTTTCGCGCCTTTTTTGCCTCGCGGCCCTGCCGCATGGCGGTGGCGCGGCTGCATCGCGGGTCGGGGAAGTTTGGTTTCCCTTGCCTTCCCAGCTGAGCTCCTAAATTTTTTACAAATGAAATAACAAGCTACAATAAAATAAGCAGCAAAGTGTGAGGGGGCAGTATTTTTAAGTTCTCAGGGGGCATTTCCGACCGGCTTAAAGGCAGAGAAACTTTCAGGATTCCTGGGTTCTCTGCTTGTCCCCCTGCAGCTCCGGCTTGGAGCCCGGGCTAAGTTTAGTGTTTCAAGCGCCGCTCAGCACAAGCACCCGGGCTAGTCTTGAGGCAGGCAGAGTTTACCATGCCCTCCAAACCCCTTTGCGTCGTGTGCGGGGCGCGGAAGGGCACGAATGCAGGGGTCTGCAAGGAATGTGTGGGAGAGGCCCGGGAGATGGACAGCCCCCCCAACGCAGGCAGTCAAGGCTCCGAGGTCCTCACCGGAAGCCTCGGCTCCTCTGATGCCGGAACTAGTGCAAGAGGAGCCAGTGCCAGGGCCGTCTTCAGGCTCGGGCGCCCCCTCTTCTCCTGCGATATTTCCCAAGGAACTTTCCGCCATCTTCTCACAACAGTTTGTAGCGCTACTTCAGCACTCGTCTTTCAGTAATATTTTGCAACAGGGTCTGCCGGGCGAGTCCAGTGGAGCCAGGAAGCATCCGGCATCTCCGCGGATGCCGAGTTCCCCGAGTAGGAGCAAGAAGCCTCGCAGGGACGGGGACCTGGGAGACACCTCAGGATTGTCAGAGAGCCCTCTGTCGGGTGAGGACAACCATAGTGTATGTTTAGAGGAAGAGTTAGAAGAGGGAGAGATTTCAGAAAAAGAGGATCAGACTAGGGTTGTGAGAGTGTTCAGGAGAGAAGAGCTGCCGGCTCTCATTGTGGAGATGCTTAAGGCGCTCAATATGCCAGAGCCTGGGGCAGCGGAGGATGAGGCGTTGGAGGATCCGTTGCTACAGGTTTTCAGGAAGACTCAAAGAGCGTTCCCTGTGCACAGGGTCTTTCAACAGATGATTCAGGAGGAATGGAACGTCCCTGAAGCACCTTTGAAAGGCGCAAGGGTGATGAGCCGATTGTATCCCTTATTAGACCGGGACAAAGAGATGTTCAAGCCTCCCAGGGTGGACGCAGCGGTCTCGGCAGTAACCAAGAAGACGACCATCCCTGTAGAGGGTAGTGCGGCCCTCAAGGACATTCAGGATAGAAAGCTGGATGTCTTGCTGAGGCAGGTTTTTGATGTCAATGCCATCTCCCTGCAGGCGGCCATTTGCGGAGCCTGGGTTTCTAGAGCTTGTCTGCATTGGGCTCAGCAAGTACAGGAGGGCCAGCCGTCTCCTTTGGCAGGAGAAGCGGCGCGGCTGGAGTCAGGGGCAGCCTACCTGTCGGATATCCATTACGATCTTATGCGGAGGCTGTCCAAGAGTATGGCGTCGGTGGTGGCTGCGAGACGATATCTATGGTTACGTAACTGGGCGGCCGATAGTTCGTCGAAGTCTAGGTTGAGTAAGTTGCCCTTTAAGGGGCGTCAGCTCTTCGGCGAGGATTTGGACAAACTGGTCAAGGACCTCGGGGAGTCCAAAGGCAGAAGGTTGCCGGAGGATAAGCCCAAGGTTGCTCGTGGGGCACCGGGGGCCCGCGGTCAGTTTCGAGATTTTTGCCGCTTTCGGTCCCAACGGGGTCCTTCAGGGCAAAGGGGGCGTTTTCCCTACCGAAACCAGGGTTTCCGGGGTTTCCGGGGAGCGGGCAGAGGTTTCAGTTTTCATTCCTCCTCCTCCTCCCTTAGCCTTAAAAAGTCACAATGAAATGAGGGGGGCCCAGTCGCCCACCATTCCCGTGGGAGGGCGTTTGCAGGAGTTTTTTCCTGCCTCGGCCCGCATTACATCGGATCAGTGGGTGTTAGAGGTTGTTTGGGAAGGCTACGCTCTGGAGTTCTTACGGCCAGTGCGGGAATCCTTCGTACTGTCTCCCGGCAGGGCAGTGGCAAAGCGGGCGGCACTGCGGGAGACGGTGCAAAGATTGCTGGACCTCAGGGCGATTGCGCCTGTGCCCGTAGAACAGACCGGGTGCGGTCGATACTCCATTTACTTTATTGTCCCAAAGAAGGACGGGGGAGTTTGGCCGATCCTGGACCTCAAAGGAGTCAACTGCTGCCTCCGGGTATCGCATTTTCACATGGAAACCCTGCGCTCCGTCATAGTGGCGGTACGGAAGGGAGAGTATCTCACCTCTCTGGATTTGTCAGAAGCTTACCTTCATATTCCCATACAGCCGGAACATCACAGGTTCCTCAGGTTTGCAGTCCCGTTCGGGCATTTTCAGTTCCAAGCGTTGCCCTTCGGTCTGGCGACCACCCCAAAGGTCTTTACCAAGGTCATGGGAGTGGTGGCGGCAGCTCTGAGAAAGGAAGGTATTCTCGTGCATCCTTATCTGGACGATTGGTTGATCCGGGCATAGTCGCAGGACGAGAGCGTGCGGGCCACGGCCCGGGTAGTAAGCTTTTTGGAGAGTCTAGGTTGGATAGTCAATATGTCCAAGAGTCACTTACAGCCTTCCCAGAATCTGGAATACCTAGGGGCGCGGTTCGATACGCGGCTCGGGAAAGTGTTTCTTACCAAAAAGAGGGCACTAGACTTGCGGAATCGGGTGCAGAGGTTCCTCAAGCTCAAGACTCCATCAGCGTGGCATTACCTGCAGTTGTTGGGCACCATGGCGGCAACGACAGAGAGGGTGCCGTGGGCGAGAGCTCATATGAGATCCTTACAGAGGGCTTTGCTACGCCGGTGGTCGAATCAGCGAGACTCTCTCTCCCGGAAACTGGTCTGCCCGGAGGAGGTCCGTCAAACCTTGCTCTGGTGGTTGCTTCCCGAATCACTGGAGAGAGGGAAGCCCCTCGAAGCTCCAGCGTGGGTGACTGTGATGACAGATACCAGTCTACTGGGCTGGAGAGCCCATTGTCAGGGCAACTTCACGCAGGGGCGCTGGGACGCTCAAGAAAGCGCCTGGGCGATCAACCGGTTGGAGCTAAGAGCGGTGTCGCTGGCTTTGCAGGCGTTTCGACAGTTTCTCGGCGGGAAAGCGGTCCGAGTGTTGTCAGACAACGTGACGGCGGTGGCCTATGTCAACAAGCAAGGCGGCACCAGCAGCGTGTCTTTAGAGACCGAGGCCGAGGCTCTTTGTGCCTGGGCAGAGGCCAACCTTCTGGACCTGTCGGCAGCCCATGTAGCGGGGGTAGACAATGTGGAGGCCGATTTCCTCAGCCGGGTGAAAGTGGATCCCGGGGAATGGGTCCTGCATCCCGAGGTGTTCGAGATGGTGGTCCGCAGGTGGGGCAGGCCAGTGATGGATCTCATGGCAACCTTCGAGTCGGCGAAGTGCAGTCGTTTCTTCAGCAGGCGCAGGGAAAGGATGTCCGAAGGCTTGAGTCTGGCCGGCGGAGCAGCTTCTGTATGTATTCCCACCGTGGGTGCTGATCGGCCGGGTCCTGCAAAGAGTAGAGGGATTCCGGGGTCACGTAATCTTCATTGCGCCGGACTGGCCACGGCGCCCCTGGTACAGGGACCTGGTGAGGTTGTTGGTGGCAAAGCCCTGGCGTCTCCCTGACAGAGTGGATCTGTTATCTCAGGGGCTGATAGTCATGCCTCACGTGGGTCGATTCTCTCTTACGGCCTGGCTCTTGAGAGGGCGCGGTTGACCTCCCAAGGGTTATCTCTACCTTACTGAAGTCCAGAAGGCGTTCGACTTCGTTATCGTATGTTCGCATCTGGAGGATCTTTGAGGCCTGGTGTAGTGATCGGCAGTACCAAGCGCTGCGGGCTTCTCTTCCGCAGATTCTGGAATTTTTACAGAATGGTTTTGAGAAAGTATTGGCGGCGGCTTCGTTGTGAGTCCAAGTGGCTGCTTTATCTTGTTTCAGAGGCAGATTGGCGGGTCAGTCGCTGGGTGTCCAGCGTGATGTGAAACGATTTTTGAGAGCGGTGTCTCTGGTGAGGCCTCCGGCTCGGCAAGTCTTTCCCAAATGGAGTCTTCCCTTCATTTTGGAGGCGTTAGTGGGAGAGCCTTTGGAGCCACTGGCTCGGGCGTCGCTCAAGGATCTTACTCTGAAGGTGGTGTTTCTGGTGGCAGTCTGTTCGGCTAGACGAGTTTCCGAATTACAAGCGCTTTCCTGCAGAGAGCCCTATCTTTCCTTCTTTGCGTCTAAGGTCATGTTGCGACCGGTACCGGCTTTTCTACCGAAGGTGGTTTCGGCGTTTCACGTCAACCAAGAAATTTCCTTGCCGGTGTTGACCAGAGATAGGAATGATTCTTCGACGGACAAGCTGCATCTTTTGGATTTCCGGCGGGCTTTAAAGAAATATCTCAGATGGACGGAGTCCTTTCGGAAGTCTGACAGACTTTTTGTGCTTTTCGCAGGGCAGAAAAAGGGTGAAGCGGCCTCAAAGGCATCTATTGCACGTTGGATTAGGGAGGCCATTGAGTCGGCTTATGTGTTAAAGGGCAGAGTAGTGCCGGACGGTGTGAGAGCACATTCCACGCGGGCTCAGGCTACTTCCTGGGCGGAGGCTCGTTTGGTCTCGCCGGTGGAGATCTGTAGAGCGGCGACTTGGTCGTCCCTCAATACCTTTGTTAAGCACTACCATCTGAATGTACAAATGGCGGAGGAGACCTCATTCGGATCAGCGGTTCTTCAGGCTGGTTTGCCAGGTCCCTCCCGTGGTTAAGTGTGTTTCACTGCTCTGGTATAGACCCAGAGGTTTCGGGACTAGACTGGGGACACGATCAGGAAGGTGAAATTAGACTTACCTGCTAATTGTTGTTCCTGGAGTGGAACCAGTCTAGTCCCGTATCCCTCCCGGAGTTCCTTGGCAAACGGATGTCTGGACTTTCTCTCAGTTTCACAGGTAAGCTGTGTTTTCTCCATTATTGCTGTTGGGGCTGGTTCTCCTTCCTTGGGGCAAGGGGTTGGAATGCTCCGACTTTCTTTTAGGCACAGTAATGAAGGGGGGGCTATCTTGGTCTCAATTGGTATATTCCTATCATGGGTTTCGTTTACTGTAGTTTGCATATTGTCTTACTTGTTTCTCCGGTGAGTCTACTTTGTCAATAGGTTACTGGTGGCATGAGGCGGGCACCGGAGAGTTATACAGATAATGTCACAAAAAAGGTGGAGTTTCTCAGTCTCCAAGCTGCTAGATAAGATTGGGAACCCAGAGGTTTCGGGACTAGATTGGTTCCACTCCAGGAACAACAATTAGCAGGTAAGTCTAATTTCACCTCTCTGCTCTTAATAATGTTGTCTAGGTCCTTTATGGGCCTGCCCCTTACCGTTAAAAAGACAAAGATCCTGACAATTGGCAAAATCAGTAAGTTCATTGTTGTTGGAGAAGAAATTTAAATAGTTGACAACTTTAACCTATTGGATCAACCATCAATGAAGAAAGGACAAGCAGTCCAGAAATCTGATGATGCATTGCTCTTGGCAGAATGGCTATGAAGGACCTAGACAAGATTCTCAAGAGCAGAGATGTCTCTCTCCGTACAAAGATTAGACTTCTCCAAGCCATGGTATTTTCAATAGCATCATAAAGATGCAAAAGTTGGACAGTGAAAAAGATAGACGGGAAGAAAATTGATGCCTTTGAATTATAATGCTGTCAACGAATACTGTGTATATCATCAACCGCCTGAAGAACAAACCAGTCAGTATTAGAGGAGATCAAACCTAAGTTTTCCTTAGAAGTTCTGATGAGAAGACTTCGACTTTAATACTTTGGACAAATCAATCGAAGAGAGAAATCATTAGAGAAAGACATAATGGTTGGCAAGGTAGAAGGTCCGGGAGGCATCGAGGAGTGCATCTTCTGTCTCTTCAGGCGATGCATGGCCAATTCCACAACCATGGAGTGGTGCGGTAGCTGTGCCTTTTGGAACCCGGGGCTCTGGCGGACTCGATAGATGAAATTGACCCGCTTGCTTAGAACCGGCATCGAGGCCGGCGCCTCCCACATGCGGAAGAGCAACCGCTTCAGCATCGGAGGAACCGTACAGTAAAGGCCTCCTTGGGAGGAGAGTCATACTGTAGGGCCTCGAGCTCCTCGGCTCAAGGCTCCTCCTCGTGGTCCGCCGGGAAGGCCAAGGCTTTGGCCATGTCCTGTACGAAATCCGAGAACCGGGTGAAATTTAATGTGGACAAGTGCAAAGTTATGCACCTAGGGAAGAACAACCCAAACTACGGTTACACGATGCAAGGTTCCACATTAGGAACCACCACCCAGGAAAAAGATTTAGGTGTCATTGTGGATAGCATGTTAAAACCCTCGGCCCAGTGTGCAGCGGCGGCCAAGAGAGCAAATAGAATGCTAGGTATCATAAGGAAAGGAATGGAAAATAAAACAAAAGATATGATAATGCCTCTATATCGTTCCATGGTGAGACCGCACCTTGAATATTGTGTCCAATTCTGGTCGCCGTATCTTAAAAAGGATATAGCGTTATTAGAAAAGGTTCAGATAAGAACCAGCAAAATGGTAAAGGGGATGGAAGGATACTCCTATGAAGAAAGGCTAAAAAGGTTAGGGCTCTTTAACCTGGAAAAGAGACGGCTGAGGGGAGATATGATAGAAGTCTATAAATTAATGAACGGAGTGGAACGGGTTAAACGTGATCGATTGTTTTACGTTATCAGAATATAGAAATACTAGGGGACATGCAATGAAGCTACAGGGTAAACTATTTAAAACTAATAAAAGAAAATATTTCTTCACTCAACGTGTAATCAAACTCTGGAATTTGTTTACCGGAGGATGTAGTAAAGGCTGTTAGTGTAGCTGGGTTTAAAAAAGGTTTGGACAAGTTCCTGGAGGAAAGGTCCATAAACCATTATTAAGAAGGGACCCAGGATATCAATGCTTGACCCAGTACAAGCATTGCGGAACCTGTGTCTTTTGGGGAAACTGCTAGCTACGTATGACCTAGATTGGCCACTGTTGGAAACAGGATACTGGGCTTGATGAAGCTTGGTCTGACCCAGTATGGCATATCATATCTTATAAGGTCAATGCAAAAGAGGAAGGCCGGCAATGAGATTTACTTATTTATTTTATTTATTTAACAGGTTTTCTATACCGCCCTATCATAAGATTCAATGCGGTTTACATACAACATGAACCAACAATAAAAGTTTACATTGAACAAGAGTGTTAAACTTGGATGATTATTTGGAGTTACAGATAATTTACATGCATCAGTGTTGTGGGTGACATATTACAGCAGATAGGGGGTATGTTCTCTGGAGGGTGGAACCGGCTGTGTGAAAGAGTTAGGTTGGGTCGGGAATGGAATGCAGGGGCAGATATTTGGGAAGAATTGGGTCTGTATACTAAGGTATTTCAGTATGTATTTATTGTTCATGGAGATGGATCTATAGAATAATTGTTCTTTATACCTGTTCAATGTAAGTTAAAATAGTAACAGCTCGATACATTGAACAATACAATTTAAACCGCTCTGATCCTACAAGTGCGGTATATAAATCTAAATAAATAAATAAACAAACAACAGCTATTGGATGCCACTCTATCAACAATGAGCCGCCTGACTGAAGACCGACCATAGTTTAGGGCAACTATCGAGAGGGTCGTCATGAGTCAACACTGACTCAATGGCACTTAACAGCAACAACAGGTCCTTCATAGCCATTCTGCCAAGAGCATGGCGTTGTCGGATTTCTTGACTGCTTGTTTCTTTATTAATTATTGATCCAAGCAGGTTAATGTTGTCCACTACTTAATTTATTCTCCATCAAGGATGAAATTGATTTTTTTCATTTGTCAGGATCTTTGTCGTCTTCACATTGAGGTGCAGACCCTTTTTAAGACTATGGGCCCAATTTTTCCTCTAGGCAGACTATGCACCATGTTGGTGCTTTGCCTGTCCACTGACCCTCTTAAGCCAGATTTTCACTTCTGCAGCGATGAAAGTGAAAATCCGGGTTTGGCTGGTTGCGCCCAGAGCTGCCGAGGCTAAATGGGTAGCAGCGATTTTCAATGCTACCTGCTTAGCCCCTGTGCCTTAAAGATAGGCAAGGAAGAACCTTGCCTATCTTTAAGATGCAGAGGGCTAAGCAGTAACATCAAAAATCGCTGCTACCCCTTTAGCCCTTTCCTCCGCCCCCAACACACCCTGATGCTAACCGCAAATATTTAAGATCGTCTTTACTTTCAGCCAGCAATGTGGTATCATCAGCATAGTGAAGGGCAATTGTCTTCAGCATCACCTCAGGCACTGACGAGTCCACACACATACAGTCACAGCCTGCCGCTCTTGCCCCCTTCCATATAATGAATGCTTCACACTTCTGTTGTCTTCATACAGTCCTGCTTCTCTGATGATTTGTTCTGCATATAAATTCAACTGCTAGGGGGAAAGTATGCAGCCTTGTTGAACATCTCTGCTGATCTTAAATCTATAGACGACATCACACTGTCCTACCTCCCTGTCAACTACCTACATCGCCAAAACTAACCCCTATCACAACTGCCTCACTCCAAAAAACTACCCTGACACAACTACCCCACTGCCTCGCAAACTGCCCTACTCTAAAAACCCAAACTCCTACAATTACTCCAGCACCTTGCTGACTGCCTCACTCCCAAAATAAACTCCTGCCCCACAAGCTGCACCACTGGGAAAAAATAACCTCTCCTGTCAACTATCCTCACCTCCAAAAATTACCACGCCACAGCTGTCCAACCTTTCTGTAAATTACACCATCCCCAGAAAACAACATCCTACAACTGCTTCACCACTCTACAAATTCCACCACTCTCAATAACTACACCCTCGCACCTGCCCCACCCTCAGAAACTACACCCTCGCACCTGCCCCACCCTCAGAAACTACACCCTCGCACCTGCCCCGCCCTCAGAAGCTACACCCTCGCAACTGCCCCGCCCTCAGAAGCTACTCCCAACTGTCCCTCCACCACGCAAACTGCCCTACTGGAAAACCTAATGCCTCCTGAAAATGCCCCACCACTCTGTGAACTACCCCCCCAACTGACCCACTGACATGCCAACTGCCCACCACAAAAACCTATTTCCACTCAACTGCTCTACAGCCCCTCACACTGCCCTACTGCTAAAAAAAAAACAACCCTCCTTCACAACTCCCCTACCACCTCGTGAATTGCCCCACCCACAAAAACTATCTCCAGCTGTCTCACTACCTTGCCAACTTCCACCACACCGTATACTCCCCCACCCAAAAAATTACCATCTCACCCCCAATTGCCCCCCCATCTTGCAAACTCCCCCTCCTCACTCACAATTTTACCACCACCTTGCCAACTGCTTCAACCTCAGCCCCTATTAGGTTAGGATTAACAACTGTCTGGCTTTGTTTCATGATTCTATTTATTTTTGCATTAATTTCTGTAAGCTAGACGAAAGGCTATCATGTCTGGACATCTTTCAGAGTTTAAAACCTTTATCTGCAGTTCTCTCATCCTCCCCCCTGTGTGAGTGAGCTGCCCCGCCTGCTTCCAATGTAACTACCCTAGCAGCAGAGACTGTGGGTAGGATCCAACCAATGGGAAGGCTGTGGGGGCGGAGCACTGGAATACTGCTCTAGTCACAGGAAGGGAGGGGGTGAGCTGGGGTAGTTCCTGTGCTGTGCCAGTTTAGTTTCTGCATGTGGTGGGAGATGGAAGAGAAATTAGGACTTTCCCCTCCCCCCAAAAAATCCTCAATACATTTCTGTGGGAAAATATATTTCAACAGCTGCATGTAAACACTGATTCAATGGAACACAGCAATTATGCAGTCATACGTGTGTAACAGTCCTCCACCCTTATCTCCTCTCTCGAGCACAGTCACACAGAGAACACACACACACACACAAGCATTCCCACAGATGCAAGAATGCACAGACACACATACAAGCACATATGCAGTGACACAGAAACACATGCACATACATACAAACACTCCAATATATATACACATAAAAATACATATAAGAGACGTACAAAACAGAGATATACAAACACACACACACGCCTACAAACACAGGGGCTGGAAAGTATTCCATGAACCCTGCTCTGCATGCTTTCCGCACTTGTTATAAACTAAGAGCTGTAACCTTTATCTTTTTCTCTTTTTAATGCAAAACCTCTTTCTGTGAAAATTGGTAAGTTTGTATTCTGAAGTATATCCAAGTGGTACTTAACAATGTGCATTTCTAAATCTTTTTATGTCTGTGCTTATCTGTTTTATTAACTGTTTTGTTTCCATGCTTGATTTCAGCACATGAAAGACTCTGTCGCTATGCAGGTAAATAATGTGACACAATCTCACATATCCAATGTGAATATCTTCCTTTTTAATCTGTTTTTAATGTGTTCTCACAGAACAACCTTTTACAGATGGTGTAGGGTAAGAATATTTCTCTGCTGTGATAGAAAAGAATGGGTATGTTTCCCCTGATCATACACTACAGGGTCGTGGAGTGAGTGATCCCTCTGGTAAGGAGAGAATAGGGAGAGAATATTTATCTGCTGTAATTGAGAGTTTGTGAATGATCCTTTAGAAATCCGGTAACACTATGATGTGCATAGGTGGAGATCAGGGTAATTCCATGCTCTTGTCACTAGGAGGAGCCCTCAGAATGTGCAAAGGTACATATCAGGGCATTTCCATGTTCCTGCCACTAGGGTGAGCTCTCACAGGTGGCTGAGGGCCCCAACCATAAGAAACTATAGGGGTCTAGCTAATGAAGGGATAACAGGTTTCCTTAAAGCCTTACTTATCAGAAGCATAGGGAGGCAGACCCTGGTAGACGGCATGGCGATCCCTGCTGCTGCGGCGAGCTTTAAAACAGTTGCACGTAAGCATGCCATCACAGTTTGCTGCTCCTGCCCACTCCTGACAGGACTTTGCGTTGGAGGGGGCAGGAGCAGCAGACCATGAATGCACACATGTACGTGGGTATTTGAAGACCCACCACGGCGCTGAAGCATCGGCTCTGCTGCTGCTCCAGATGGGCGCCTCCAGTGCTAGCCCCCCCCAGAGGTGAGAAGATCGATGCTGGCAGAAACTCTTGGCTCATCCACTAGGCGGCCGCCTAGGGTGCCAAATCCTGGTGGTCGGCCCGACTGCCTGTGGCCATGGCCCAAATCCAGCTCTCTCAGCTTGCAGCAGCAGCAGCAGCAACTCAAAACAGATTTGGGCTGCCGCAAGATATGAAGATGGATTCGGGAAGCAGTGATAGGAGGGGGGATGCTGGTGGCATGGGGGGTTGTGGCAGCAGCAGCAGTAGGGGGAGGGGCAGCGCTGTGGGGGCTTCTGCCTGGGGCAGCAGAAACCCTTGGGCCACCTGGAAGGAAACTACAGTCTTCAGCCTTTGTCACATACCTCTTCCGGCTCATTCAGAACCAGGTCTTCTGTTGCATCCCAATCTCAGCAGCCTCTCTCTGGCAGCATGGAAGCTATGCAAGGTGTGACAGCTGAGTGTTCCATATTGGACAAAGTCCAGGGCATCATCTCAGAGACTCGGAAAACAGCAACTCGGCTCTCTTACAGACATATAAGTGGTCCTGTTTTTCAAATTGGGCTAAGGAGTGCCAGCAGGATCTGGTTGTCTGCCCCCTTGATCAAATCTTGACCTATCTGTTAGTGCTGTTGCAGTCAGGTCTATAAACTACTTCTGTCCGATATCACCTCTTAGCCTTAGTGTCTTCCCATAGCTACAGAGAGAGCAGCCCATCTCATTTCACCCTTTTGTACCAAGGCTCATGAAAGGACTTATGAACATGAATCCTCCATGAAACCACCCTTCGAACCGCTGGGCTCAGCCTCCTTGAAGCATCTCATGTGGAAAACTATGTTCCTCGTTGCAGTAACTTCTGCAAGGAGGATCGGTGAGCTTCAAGCAACAGTTCACTACCCCTCCTTACACGCAGTTCCTTTACAGCAAAGTGATCCTCCGTGCTCTCATCCAAAATTCCTACACAAAGTGGTGTCTGAATTTCATCTCAATCAGTCCATTGTTCTTTTCCTACCCCTGGAAGGACTCCAGAAAGGATCCTGCACAGCTTGGATTAGAGAAGGGCACTGCCATACTACCTGCATGTGAGCAGAAATTCACAAACTTCATCTCAACTATTCATCACTTACTGTATAATCTGAACAATCTCAGTCAATTGGCCTCAAAATTTGCCATTTCCTCCTGATTAACAGATTGCATCTCCTGCTATAGCCATGCCCACATGCCGTTACCAGGCTGCATAGGACCTCACCGTCTTCACTCCACAGTGACAGTAGCCCACTTGGCCTCTGTTCCAACACAAGAGATCTGAAGGGCGGATACATGTTCCTCACAAAGCACTATAGCTTGGACTACTCTCGGAGCAACTTAGCCTTTGGTCAAGCAGTTCTCTGCAACTTTTTTGTCTCCTAATTCTTGCTATGACCACTTCCTGTCATATTATTGCAACTGGGCCGCAGACTATTAACAAATCAGAGCTAGCCCTCAGCTCTGGGTTCACCTGTAGACAGTGCCTGCATCCCTCGGCTTGTCTGTAGGGAAAGTGTAGTTGCTTACCTGTAATGTAGGTTCTCCGTAGACAGCAGAGGTATGCAGCCACACTCATCCTTATGCCATCCCCACGTAAAACAAAGAAGAGATAGGAAGGAGACGCAGGCGTCACAGCGCATACAGTCACAGTGTCATCTTTACAAGTACTGGACAGCTATATTATGAACTGAGGGGAGTGAGATGGTTGTGTGGGAAGGCACACGCATGCTCAGAAAAGTCTAAAAGGACTGAGCTATGGGAGAGCCCGGCACAAAGGCACCGTCGATGTATTGCCAAGTTTTACGCTTTTCCTTCAACCCTGTCACTCACTAGCTCACTGACTAGGCACAGATACTTAGGAAATACAATATGAGTTAACCCTGTCATTCACTAGCTCACAGACTAGGCACAGACACTTTAGCAAATACAATATGCTTTTATTAGATTGAGTCCTTTTAGAATAATAATTAAGCACAAAGTTAAGCATCAATACATCACCGGATTATTGTAGCTCATCACTCCAGATCGGGGGACTGTTCAGCGATCACTTAGAGAAAATCCGGGAAAAAAACTACAGAGACACGTCTGCCTCGTATATCAGTTGCAGTCCCATCTTTTCTGCTGAGAGTCCCCCTAAAGTACCTAACTAAGATTTGTGCCTGCTGCATGCCATTACAATTCATTGGTTAGCCTGCAGCATGCTCAAATCAGGATTGGTTGGAGTTAATGTTGTGCTCATGGCTCATACCAGGATTGGTCAGGGTTAATTCTGTGCTCGTGACCAGCAGCTGAAAAAAATGTCAGCTGCTGAGTCACTGTATGAGTCACTATATGAGTCACTCATCCAGTTTTGTCCAGTCAAAGCTGCTGCCTGCTTAGAGATTTTGACCTAAAGTAACCCCAAGCTCTGATCTGGGCTAGCAGGCTGACCTAACATGATTTCTCTCACATGAAATATTCTTTGTACAATATTCTTTGCTGATCCAAAAATCCAAATAAATCTTTAATTAGTAATACATTCCACCCTTGGATCAACAAGGATATTGTACGTAAGCATTGGCTGAATCGCCTTTGTAATTCATTTAGAAATACAGTAATAATAACATGGGCTAAAACATAGTGGATAGCATTAAGGCAAACGCTTGAGGGGACAAGTCTCAATGTAATTTAGGTGATATTTTCCCATTCCCCCCTGGCATTACAATTGTCAAAGCCAAATGGCTTGTAGGTCTCAGCTATCTTTATCAGTTCCCCATGCAGTGGGGGACTCATTTCACCTGCACATTCAGAACTTTTTCCCACTGTACATCTGCCCCATGGACTTCAATAACTAAAATCTGGGGAACAGGTGAACTAAGCAATTGGGCACATGATGTTCAGCAGAAAAAATCTGAGATACTAGAATTACAGTTACTTTCCAAGGAAACAATAACAATACATAAGAAAAAAAAATCATTCACAAAAGTCCACAAAAATCCAATAGTCCTTTTCCTATTTTCAGATAATTTGGCCTGCTTCTCAGCAGTTCTTCAGGACTCCGTAGTGTTATTTCACCTTTCTCTGAAGTTTAAGCTTGGCCTCTCTCAACAGTTGAACCTCTCATTCTCGTAGGTGGACATCTTGGCCTTTCTTTCATTGTGACACATTGAAGCAGATAGGGACTCCCTCACACATTTCTGCGGTGTGTAGTTCGGATTTCTCAGGATGGTCTGCTCCATCTGGACTCTGGCCAATTCCCTCTGATGGACTCTCTGGATTGCAATTGGTGACATGGCTCCAGGCCTCATTCAGAAGAGCAGCACCAATATTAAATGAAAAGACTAAAAATTCTAGATTAGATTTCACAATAAGACAAACTTAATTTCATCTATATTTACTAAGATCATATCCTACAAATAATAAATATTGCTTTATAAACTTTCAGCGGTCTACCAGTAACTATCTCGTATGGTGTCAATCTTATCTCGCAGTTTGATTAACTCCTTGTCTCTCTATCACTGGAAATCCATTTGCTTGTAGGAAATATTCCATTATGCCCTTGACTGACCTTTACATGTTTCAGATCAGACAAGCTGCACACACGTGTTCTGCAATTTTGACAAGTTTTAGAATTATACCGAATTGTGTGAGAATTTGTCATCAAATCATCCTCCTTTGCCTCTGCATGCCTGGCCAGGACATACAGAGGAAAAGTGAGGCAAAAAGCATCCGGAAGTACCACATGTCCAGTGTGGGTTTTCCAAAGCTCATCAGGGTGCAAGGTGCACCTAGCCTGTCTCCAAATATCTATTTCTTCCAATTGTTGAGTATGACTTCCTGAATTGAAGCTTCTGGAGACGGCATAGTTGAATAAAGTGCTCATAATTTTTTTTGTTTACATATTCATTGGGCAGATATGTCACTTCAAATTACCTTCATCAGTTTATTGTCCATCACAGTTTCTCCTTTAATATTCCACTTCATCCCTCACAACACTTTTTCACAACACTTTTTCATCACCTGCATCATTCCACCAATCACATACATAGGTCCCTTTCATGTTTTTTATACCATACTGATCCTTATTTGGCAAGGCTGCTAAGAATATCAAACAATTGTTAATAACTTAATATTGGAGTAAACAAATGGTAGGCAGAGAATATAAATTTAGATTCTTCTCAATAAGCATAACAGTATGAGTAAACAGTGTCCCTTTCCCATCAACTTAATTGGTCCAATGCTAAGTGGACATATGTTCATTCTAAAATAGGAACAATTTGGGTAAAATCCTTACAATATAAAACTATTATTTTGCAGCATTTTATAACATCAATCCCAATAGAAAGAAATATGGCTCATCTCTCACGTATAACTAGAATCTGTCGTATACACTGTTCTCAGTGAGAGTGCTGTTAGACTGATTTTAAAATTGCAGTGTTCACAAGGATTTGTATAAGCTACTCATTAATTATGGTGTCAAAAAGAGATCCTTTTGAGGTGAGAGATCTAAGAGGGTACAAGGCATTGGTGGTTGGGCCTCATGGCGATACGTCTTCAGGTTGCTGGGCCTCATGACGATCCTCGGGTTCTTCTTCGCCTATTCTCCCCCTGCCTATTCATGTCTCTTCAGAGGCATAAATATGCAAGGTTCCTGTTCTTCAGGCCTTGTGGGTCCTCGAGGAGTCTTAGAGCAGTCAGAATTCTGGTAGCTCAGATCATCACACTGGAAGCAGCACATTTTCTTCTTGGATTGCAAGGCATTTGTGGCTTCACCTTTCTGCCTCTCTCTCTCTCTCTTATTCTTTTTCTCAAACCTCTCCTGGATCATTGCTGACAAGCAAGATTTGGTTTTATCCAATCAACTCAAGTTCTCATTATTTTCTGGGAACTCAGTTCCATCTTTAATCTATATTTGCTCTATATGCTTGGAAACAAAGCAATTTCATATCAGCCTCTGTCCAAAATTTCATCAAACTTATTAATATTTTAATTGCTGTGTGTGTACTGGACCTCTGCGTAATGTACTACTACAACAAGTGTATTTGGTAACATAAGTGCAAGTGTATAAACTAAAGAAAATTAATATCTCACAGTGCTGCCACATATATCTGTTTTCTCTGCAACATATATCTATTTTCTCAGGAACCGTATTGAAACTGAAATAGAAACTTTTTAGAACAAAGTACACTTTTTCTCTGGACACTAACACGTATAATTCAAATACAGAAAAACAGGTGAATTTATCCTAAAATCCAATATTGTAACAAATAAAAAACTGTGATGTCACTGTCCTGTCCCTCAGTCATCCGCACAAAGCTTAACAAGGCAAAGTAATTATCTTGAATCTTACAGTTCAGGAAACAGGCATTCTCAAATGATGTGAAACTTCTAAGAGGTGAAAATTGTGCTTTGTCACATTTAAATTACTGGCATCAAACAGATCTGAAATGTTATTTTCAACACAGACAGTAGGACAAACAATAGGTATGCAGATTACTATGTAGCTGAACAATTAACCTATAGTTATAGCTGTTTATGGTTAACTATGCCCTCTGGGGTGCTTGCCACAATATAAAAATCCTCCTTTAACTTTTAAGTTTGCTTGGTAGCATATACAGTCAAAGACAAAGAATAGATGCATAACATATTAATGATAAAGATTACCTTCTTATTTACTCAGGATTTTAAATCATTTGCAAACTGGCTCTAGATGCCCCATTGTCCTGTTAGGGCTCTCAATCCCTACTTTGGAGGTCAAAGAAGAACAAAAACATTTTCCTTAGTTTCATGCCTTGTTTGTTTGATCTAGTCACTTCAGCATTCAGGGACCATAAAATCTACTGGAGTAGCCAGTAATGAAAGAAAAACAGTTTTTTACTACAAACAAACATTTGCAATACAGAACAAATCAAAGCTTACAAGTGCTTTATACCTATCTGATCAGAATTTCTCTTAACCAGGGACCTTAAAAAAAACAAGTAACAATTAATACTAACTCTACAGGATAGGCATCTAATTTATCTGTAATCTAATTTGCTGGATTTTGTCTGATGCATCTTACAATATGCAGATAACAAAAGCATTTCAACAGGGTTTTTTTTTTTTTTGCAAGCATGTAAGTACATTCACTTTTAAAACACCCAATTCTCTCTTAATCCTGACCCGCAGGTAGCTAACATTTCATAAAACACCCGATGCCATCCTTAAATATTTACAATATTCACATTTTTTACACCATTTGCATTCTTCACTCTTCTTTTCAAATGTCTTACTACATCAAAGGCTAACATACCTTGTTAATGAAGACATGCAGTTTATCCACAAACAAAAGCAAGGATACTTATCCAGAAAAGCAGGCAACTCTCCCAGTCACACATGAGTAGTCAGAAGAAAAAATTAGAAAGCAATTAGAATAATAACTAAACACACTTAATTACAGAAGAATACCGGTAATACTTCACTGAAAGAGTTATGAGATAGTGCAACTATTTACAAAGAATATTTACTTCACCAAACTTGCATCATGCAGTCCAGTAACATCAGCTGGGAGAACTCAGCGGAGGCTGCAGAAGTCTGGGATTCTTCATGCCTGCCCAAGCAGATCCACTCTCTCTCTGTCCTGAATTTACTTCACCAGACTTCTCATCATACAGCCCCGAAAGCTGCAGAAGTCTGGGATTCTTCATGCCTGGCCAAGCAGATCTACACTCTCTCTGTCCTGGATTTTCTCTATCCAGTGCTTGATTCCTATATGCTATTAACAACACCCAGGTCTGTTGTCCTAGGGTGTCCCTGCTTCCTTGAGCTTATTATCCCACAACTCTGCTAACCCATTATGTAAGAATTTAGGCCATCCCACCCTCGTTGCCATTTATGTATTGCCAAGTTTTACACTTTTCCTTCAACCCTGTCACTCACTAGCTCACTGACTAGGCACAGATACTTTAGCAAATACAATATGAGTTAACCCTGTCATTCACTAGATCACAGACTAGGCACCGACACTTTAGCAAATACAATATGCTTTTATTAGATTGAGTCCTTTTAGAATAATAATTAAGCACAAAGTTAAGCATCAATACATCACCGGATTATTGTAGCTCATCACTCCAGATCGGGGGACTGTTCAGCGATCACTTAGAGAAAATCCGGGAAAAAAACTACAGAGACACGTCTGCCTCGTATATCAGTTGCAGTCCCATCTTTTCTGCTGAGAGTCCCCCTAAAGTACCTAACTAAGATTTGTGCCTGCTGCATGCCATTATAATTCATTGGTTAGCCTGCAGCATGCTCAAATCAGGATTGGTTGGAGTTAATGTTGTGCTCATGGCTCATACCAGGATTGGTCAGGGTTAATTCTGTGCTCGTGACCAGCAGCTGAAAAAAATGTCAGCTGCTGAGTCACTGTATGAGTCACTATATGAGTCACTCATCCAGTTTTGTCCAGTCAAAGCTGCTGCCTGCTTAGAGATTTTGACCTAAAGTAACCCCAAGCTCTGATCTGGGCTAGCAGGCTGACCTAACATGATTTCTCTCACATGAAATATTCTTTGTACAATATTCTTTGCTGATCCAAAAATCCAAATAAATCTTTAATTAGTAATACAGTCGAGGATGACACATGTAGAGTGTGGCTGCATACCTCCTGCTGTGTCCAGAGAACTTCTGTTACAGGTAAGCAACCACGCTTTCTCTGTTACTGCAATCTTTATGAGAAATCCACTTTTATTTTGGGGATTAAGTTCTTTGTTATTACAAGACTTGGTTTAATAAAAATTGTTTGGGGTGAATGTTGCCTGGAACTGAAGTTTGTTGCCATACTGAGGCTGGGCAGCTAGCAGGGACAGGAAGCATCCCTAGATCAGCCCACAAAGTTCACAGCACCCCCTAGTTGTGTCAGTACATAGTAGTTATAAAACTTGATGAAGTATGTTACATCGGCAAAAGTGTTAAAATAATGTATTTGTATAATCAATACCTTCTTACTAGGAATCTGTGGTTTAGGTAACTTTTCCAAGTAAAACATGCTTAATTTTAGTAGATAAAAGAATATAAATCACTGCTGAGTGAAAATTGTATACAAAGCTTAGGATGTGTTCTTCCTCTATTAGTTGTCATGGCTTGATGATGGTCATTAATTGGATGGTTGCATCAGTTCTGTAAAAAATACATCACAAGCTTTGTAGTCCTTATCAAGGTGCAGTAAACTTTTTATGAGGGATATTTTGCACACATATGCTCTTATGGGTATATAAAAGGCTTTTGTAAAAGTTTTTTGATATGTAAAGTACGCCTTTTTCTAAAATATGCATAAATGTTTGTGACTTTAGAGGAATTTTGGTGGCGTTGCAATCTATGCAGATATATTATAAAATACATACATAGGTTAACCGCTAATATTTAGGTCTGCTCCTGCGTACTCTAGCCACTGTATCTGCAGGATTTGAGCTAGTATTATAAAGAGCTACAGGCACCTTCTCCACCTCTGGTATAAAACTACCTCCACTTCTGCATGAAAACACTGGAGGTTCTAGAGTAAAGTCAGTATCTCTGTGCTGTGGATGACACTCAAACCTACCGGGACTGGGGCTGTAGAGGGACCTGCTTTCAGTACAGAAGGAGAGATCAAGGTCAGCATTGAGGGACAGTGGGAGTTAATTCACCAATCAGAAGCTCTCTCCCAGTCACTCATTCCAAAGTGCTGTGAGAGGAAGCCAGTGAGTGGCTGAATTCAAGACCTGATTACCAATAGGATCAGTGCTTGTCATTGAGTACTAGCCAATAGTAGTGCTGTTCTCATAGAATACGTGAACGATCCAGGAACCAGCCAATAAAGGTTGGAGATGGCTGTGTGAGAAGCCAATGAGAGTTAGGGTTGGGTGCAGAAGGAACCTATCAGACTTAGAAGCAGATGTATGAGGAGCCAATGAGAAGCGTCTTCTCATGTTTATTAATGTATCTCCTCTCTGCAGTGGATGTGACTCTGGATCCGGAAACTGCTTCTCCTGAACTCATCCTGTCTGAGGATCGGAAAAGTGTCAGACTCGGAGACACAAGACAGAACCTGCCGGACACTTCCCAGAGATATGATCCTTGTGTCTGTGTGCTGGGGTGTGAGAGCTTCATCGCGGGGAGACATTACTGGGAGGTGCAGGTGGGAGACAAGACTGGCTGGATACTGGGGGTCTGTAAAGATTCTGCGAACAGGAAGGGGAGGATCATACTGTCACCTGGGAGGGGATACTGGGCAGTGACACTGAGGGAGGGAGGTAAATACCGGGCCTGCACCTCCCCCAGCACTGAGCTCCCTCTGAGCGCGAGACCCCGGGCAGTGGGGATTTTCCTGGATTATGAGGGAGGAAAAGTCTCATTTTACAATGCAGATAATAAATCTCATCTCTACACCTTCACCAATACCTTCACCGAGAAACTCCGGCTGTACTTCTGTCCTGGTATCAACATAGATGGGAGTAATCCCAGAGCTCTGAGAATCCAACCAGTGCCAGACTGGGAATGAGGGAATCAGGATAAAGTTTCATTTCACTTAATGAATTTAACATCTCCAGGCTCTAGGACTGTGAGAAGTGAAAGGAGTTTCCACATTTCTTTTCAATATGTTAAAACAAGTTACAGGCACAATATTAAAGTGTGAGAATTTCTTTCTTTCTGATATGAAACTAAAGTGGTTCTTGTGTTCCCAGTAAACACACACAGCAACCTCATGACGTTCTGTGAGAGGGGCAGCGATCGGATTAGAGCCTGTGAGTGTAAGGAGGGGGATCAGTGACACAGTGAGAGGGACAGAGAGAGCATCAGAGCCACCACCACCATTGCCAGAAGCTCTCTGCTGACAGTCAGGACCCCAACTGTGGTAGGCGAAGGCCTATGATCCATGATGGTTGAACTAATCAGGCAGGCCTAAACAGCTTGACCTGTAAATGAAGCCTGTGGCTAGGCCCAGAAGGATGAAAAAGCCCCCCCCCAATACTGCCATCACAGAATTGAAACTTAACTAAGCATAACCAAGCATTGCTAGGCAGAATCGAAACTTAGAAAAGATAGAAAAACAGCTTTAATTGGTACTGATAAGGATGTGAGGAGCTTCTATAGAATTAATTAACTCTGCTGAAAGAAAGGTTACAGTGCCCTGCTTTCCCACAGATGCCAGTTAGCCAACGACCTTGGAGGAGAAATGTATCAAATCTAAGAACTGACCATTGTAATTAGGCCTGTAAGGGGGGAAACAGGTGCTAAGCCCAGACCCAGGTCCCCATTGGATAGCTACGTAACAGCACCGGGACCAATAGATGGTCCAAGAGAGGTTACCAGGACCAATGGAAAGTTTGCCTATGTCTAGAATAGAGAAGAAAAGTATAAACATATGTTTATACTTTATTATACTTTTACATATATTGTACATATGTAATTAGTTCAGTTTGTATCCCCTTGTTATCCAAGTTGTTACCCCTATTCTCTGTAAAGCCAAACATGTTACCAAAGTTGTTACTCCTGTTCTATGTGAAGCCAAACAGTTTGTTATGGTCATTTTGTTGTATGTAAACTGCGCTGATAAATAGTGCGGTATATAAGAAATTGTAATAAATAAATAAATAAAAGTTGTTGTTTTGCTAGAAACCATTGCTCAGCCATTTTGAATTTGATTCTGCTTGAGACTTGTGCACAAATAAATGATTTGGACCTTCTGAACAGACTCCTGGTATCATTGGATTGTTTGCGCTCTGCCGCTACATATTCTTGGTGCGTTGGCCGGGAAGGTGTGGTCCGTAGAGGGTATACAGGCTAATATACCACGACTTTCCGCCTCTATAGGCTTGGTCCTGCCGGGATCGTGCCCTACCGACGTGGGCGCGGCTCCCAGGTGCCACCGGTCCCATTGTATCGGAGGGAGTTGTGCCAGGCCTCGGCGGGTGCCGGACCCGGACGGAGCCAACGCCTCGAACCCGAGAGAGGGGAGTCCGAGGTCCAACTCATGTGCCTGCTCGGGAGTGGGGACCGGATCCGGTGAGTATAGTTTTTTGGTATGTCTAGACAGATTAGTCAGTACTGCAGCTTGGAACTTGTGAAACTCGAGAACTTGGAACTTGTACACATGTGAAACTTGGTAAGAGAGTTTGATCACCTCTCAAGGTGGTCCAATTAACCTTGCATAGTGTATGCGCGGGGTGAACCTACCGTCTTCTTGGAACTTGGTATAGACTAGTCAGAAGAGACAGGATTGGGTTTAGTTTTGGGAAACGTTGCTAGTATGATTGTGTGAATGAAGTGCGGTTGAGAGGTCTAGTGACTTAGACCAAGTGAGAGCGGACTCCTGAGTAACGCAGTTCCTGGCCGGGCGACCGCGTCCAGGTCGTAAAAAGGAGGAAGCAATTGTCGTCT
Organism: Ichthyophis bannanicus; assembly: GCA_033557465.1. Classification (NCBI taxonomy): domain Eukaryota; kingdom Metazoa; phylum Chordata; class Amphibia; order Gymnophiona; family Ichthyophiidae; genus Ichthyophis; species Ichthyophis bannanicus. The sequence continues at coordinate 69,320,102 of CM066051.1, read as the reverse complement.
TGTCTTGTTATTTGTTTCCCTATATGTTTCTAGGGCCGTGAGGACCCCTTACCCAGGGTCCGCCCTCCTTTTCCCTTCTGTCTGTTGTTGCGCGCACACATCGATATGGGAGGGGCGGGGTCTACTGTGCACACTCCATTAGAATGTATGATCAAGTACTTTAATAAAGGGTATTCAGGAGATTATGGTGTAAAAATGACAGCGTCACGATTGCAAGTTTTATGTACTAGGGAGTGGCCTGCATTTGATCCCCTATGGCCCCGAGATGGAACCTTTACTATAGGAATTATTAAATCTATTGTCATGAGGTAGACAGCACAGAGTCTAAAACTTTAAAAGGTAAAATAAAGGAAGAGCTTACTTGTCATGAGATAGACAGTACACAGCCTGAAACATCCAGAGATGCTCTAAAAGGAGAGCTTATTTGTTATGAGGTAGACAGCACAGAACCTGAAGTATTAAAAGGGTTTGGAAATGAAGAGCTTACCTCACAGCCACAGGGTCATTGGAGACACTCACAGTGCAAGGGGGCAGGGAGTGAAGGAACAAACATTCCTCAGGGCTGCAGTGACGCAGAGAGAATTCAGAGCTCTAATCAGGCTCACCGGTGGGAACAGTCACGTTCCACGTCCAATAGGCAGGCCAATAAAACCAGGGGGAAATCAAGTGAAAGGAGAGACAAGGAAGACAAGGGAGACAAGGCAGACAAGGGAGACAAGGCAAGTTTCCCCAGTGCGAGGGAGGCAGGTTGCCCCAGAGCAAGTTTCCCCAGAGCAAGGGAAGCAAGCTTGGAGCACAGGCAGAGCGTGGAGGAGAGTCTGGAGCATAGCTTGGAGAAGCAGCCAAGAAGCAGAGAGATCCTCCGAGAGGCTGAGTTGGGAACTCCAGAGCAAACAGTAAGAGACACGCTGTCTTGGAGATCCAGGTTTGAGCAGGAGCAGACTGACGAACCTGAGTGGGTCAGGAGAGACAGAGCTAAGGTCTTCCCAACCAGAGGGGTCCTCGCACCAAGGCAAGCAGTCAGATCATCAGAGAGCAAAGGTCACACTCTGAGAGTCTCACAGGAAGCAGGAAGCAAGTACTACACAGCCAGACCCAGCAACAGGTACTGCCGGAGCAAGGCAGTCTGCAGCTCTGATAGAAAACCTTGGCTAGAGGAAGAAGGGCTGGAAGCAATATTCTCTCGTGGGAAAGATAAGTACCCTGTTTATTATAAAGGGAGTGGAGTAGATTTGGGGAGGAGAAGCAAAGCATACAGGAAGCAAGAGTTCCCTCAGTGGCTTAGGGACTGGGAAGAATTCCCCAGCCCAGCTCCTGTTGCCTCTGACCCCCTGCAGCAGCAGCTGTATCTCCCAAGAACAGAGTTTGTCCCAGAGCAGAGGTCTGAGTACAGGACTGCAGAAACTCAGGGCCCCCACGCAGGCCAAGCCCAAGAAGGGATGCAGTGGGAAAGTACCATCCCAGAAAATATACCGGAGCCAATGGAATGCAATCTGTGTGTAACAGATGATTTAGAATCCCTGCGTTAAAGAGAAGAAAAGGAATTGTGTTTTTGTTTTCTTTGGAGGAAGATAAAGCTTTTGTGTTTAGGGAAAGCAAAGAAGAAGCTTGGTTTTTGTTAAAGTGTTCTTTTGCCTGTGACGCAACAGCTTATTTTGTGTTATCCTTATCTGAAAGCCATCCGTAAGGGACAGGGAATAAAACCCATCCTTAATTCCACTTTGGACACGACTCTTGAGTCATTATTTTCCACAACTCAAGCTGGGTCCCCATCTAGGCAGCTGCCTAGGGCGACACAGTCAGCCACCTGGCTTACAAATGGCGTAGTTTTTTCGGATGCCTGAAGAGAGGAACACCGCACAAACTACAAGGACTCACCAGCGCCGGAGAACACGACCGGGACTACTTTGTGCCACACCCTAACAACTCCAGGATTGAGAGGAGCCGAGAACCTTCTCAACGCCAGAATCACCACCTGGCTCAGGTAAAGGTATCTGGGTACAGCCGGGGTGGGATTCTGTAAGGAGGTATCTGGGAGACCTGAAATCCCAGGGTAGCTGCGTTCAAAAAAAAAAAAAAAAGATTCCGCACTTGATGTTTTTTTTTCTGGATTTATTGCAGGCTGTCAGCATGGAAACTCCACCAGACATCATGAAATGGAATGGATTACAGTTCGAGAGACAGCGTGAGCTGGCCCAGCAGTGCCAGATGCAAGCACTGGCAGCGATGCAAGAGCAACAGAAACCGCTGACGGACCTTCTACAAGCTCTACTACAGGAGCGGCAGACCGACCGCAGGACTGAAGGACATTGGTGTGGGGTAGGCCCACAAACATGTGGGAGTTTGTCTTTTGGACAGTGGTCGGGGAAGGACAACATAGACGATTTTCTCGAGGCATTTGAGCGGGTAGCTCAAGGTGCGGGGTGGCCTGAGCAGCAATGGGCGGTCCGTTTAGCTACCTCCCTAACGGGAGAAGCCCTAGCTGCGTATAAAGCTATGCCTGCCGCCCAGGCCAATGACTATAAAGAGGTAAAAACAGCCATAAGGGACAGGCAAGGCCTGTCACCTATGGTGTATTGAAGAATGCTGAGAGCAACAAGAATTCAACCAGGTGAAACTCCGAAGGCACTAGGCCAACGGATACGTAGCCTGGTAGGGAAATGGCTTACGCCAGAGGGTAGAACTAAAGAAAGCATTTTGGACATGCTGGTATTGGAACAGTTTTCTGAAGCTGTGCCGGCGGATATACGGGCGTTTCTCACTCTGCAGAACTGCCAGACGTCAGACGAGGCTGCTCTCTTAACGGAAAGGTTTATGGAGGCTCAGGTAGCCCATGGCCTGCCCGGGGGAGCTAGTGACTCGCCTGAGGTGGCAAATTTTAGCAGAGGCACAAACGACCCCAAAATAAGCTTACCGTGTATGGGTAAAAGAGTGTTGGATGATGCTCACGTAATGTGTTTTAAATGTGGGAAAACTGGTCACAAGAGATATGAATGTAGGGCACGCACAGCATTTATTAGTGAAAAAGCCAGATATACGCAAGAGGGTTTCCGCCTGAAGGTGGATGTGCAAGGTGTGCCGGCTGAAGCCCTGCTTGACTCAGGGGCGGATCAGACAATGATGTCGGAGAGGTTCTGGCGTCACTTACAAGCCTATAGCCCGTCCGCCCCTGATCAACCGGAAGGCATGGCCAAAATAAGATGCATCCATGGAGCATCTAACCCTTACCCACTTTACATGTTAGCTATAAAAGGGTTAGGCACCCGGGAAGAGATTCCAGTAGCATTAGTTCCCCGTCTTCCTTTTGACCTGGTATTGGGCCGAGATTGGCCGCTACTTGAGGAAGGCCTAGGCGAAGGCCTACTAGGGGAAGAAGAAAGGGTCCCTAGCGAATCCCCTGCGCAGCAGGTAAAAGGTCCGGTTGCCACCCAGAAGGAAAACAAGCAGGCAAAGGGAGGGCCCCTACAACTCCTGGCAGGCAAGGGCGGTGGAGAGGGCCTAGTGACCTTAATCCCGGGGCCGTTGTTTGAAAAACCCAAAAGAAGGGAGGGCTGTGAACCCGGAGAGGAGGTCGACCCCCCCATCAGAGGAGGAAGTTGAGCCCCACGGGGAAGAGGAAGATAGGCCTCTAGAGGACCTGTTAGGAGAACTACCCAGACATGAGGATTTGATTAACCACCCAAAAAAGGCTAATAGGAAAAGTAAGGGAGATAAGAGGCGAGAACGCCACAGTAGGGCCCAGCTAAGGGCAGAAGCAAGAGAGGGGATAGGTTTTCCCTGGGTACCAGCAGAATTGGTGCGGAAATTTCCCTCATTTGAAAAGGAGCAAAAAGCAGATCCCGCATTGAAACGCACGTTGGAATATGCCCAGACTGATAAAAACTCTGTTCCCAGGTTTTACCTGGAAGAGGAGCTCCTGTACAGAGAGAGTAAAGATCCACAGTCAGGGGCCGCTAGAAAACAGCTGGTGGTACCCGCGGCCTTTAAAGCCACTGTAATGAGATTGGCTCATGACCACCCGGTAGGGGCACATAAAGGGGTTGTAGGTACCCTGGACCAGGTACTTGCCCGTTTTTATTGGCCGGGTGTGTTCCAGGAGATCAAGCGCTTTTGCGAGGCATGCCCGTCCTGTCAGAGGGTCTCTGCCGCAAAGCCTAGAGGGGTACCGCAGTTCCTACAGGGACTTCATTCGCGGTCACAGAGGGCCTCTCAAGCCGCTGAACAACATCTGCAAGGTAGCCAACAGCAGCAGAAAAAATATTATGACAGGGGAAAACAACCACGTCAGCTCCCAATTGGGGATAAGGTAATGGTGATGGTAGCAGACCCTGGGCCGAAATTTGAGGCTCAGTGGAGGGGGCCCTACACCATAGTGGCTCGCAAGGGACCAGTCTCCTATGTGGTGGAGACGGACAAAGGACGCCAACAAATGTATCACGTCAACGTCCTAAAACCCTGGCGTGAACGTGTGGCGGCAGTGGGGCAGTTGCAGGTACAGCTCCAGGTTAAGGCGGGTGCAGCATCATGTATTTCGTGCTGTAGCGACATATGTCCCTCAGCCTGAAATAGCTTAAGTTTAGACTGTTTATTCTATATATAATATGATGTTCCTTGTAATATGTTCTGTTATAATACGACGTTCATTGTAAAACAAACTTGCTTTGTTGATTGTTGTTCACTGTAAACCGCAACTGAACTTTGGAAGATGCGGTATATAAATGTGTATAAAATAAAATAAATAAATAAATTAAGTGGGGGGATATGTCATGAGGTAGTGTCGTGAAGTGCAAGGTTTAGAACCGATGGAAACAGAGGTTTCTGTGGAAAATGAAACCAAAGCTGTCAGTGCTGAGTCAAGCATGGAGGGTTGGCATGGAAACCATAAACAAACCTCGTCACAGAGGGCTAGGGAACGCCATCCCCTGAGCTAGCTCCTACCTCATCAGGGAACTGTGAACACCTGGGGGGAGGTGTGGCTCAATACAACGGGGAAGGAAGCTAGATAAAAAACCCTCTAGTAAAATATATGACAGAGACAGACACAGACACAGACACGGGCAAAGATACGAGCAGAGACAAGGGGAGAGTCTCAGATGGAAGCTCAGTCTCCGACACGGAGAGAGACACAGCAAGCGTGGGGAAAGGTAAAAGAAATCCCAATCCTAGTTGGAGATACTCTTCAAAGGACAAGAGCTGTGTAGGACATTCAGGTCCAGGACACAGGGAGCAGTGCTTAAACATAGGAGGCACAGAGGATTTCTATTGCTCAGGAAGCAAGGACATTTATGCTGAAAAGCAGAAAAGACAGCCACGCTGGGTTCACAAAAGGCAGACTCCAGGTAAAGTCAATTTCCCTGATTATAAATATATATCAGAAGGGGGAGAGGAGTTTTGTTTTCCGTGTGGTAGCCAAGGGAGAATCCTGAGAGGAAGTAGTGTTAAAAGCAAAGGAAGAATTCCATGTTATAAAGCTGAAGAGGGAAACGTATTACCCTTTAACTACAGAGAGCTGTTTGCACCTGAGAGCAAGCATTTAGACTCACCAAGCAGGTTGGGGGAAGGAAACCCTGTGAGTGAAAGAGAACAGTTTGCCTGGCAAAGAGAAGAACCTGTTCTAAAAGGTTTCCAGGAAAGAAACTGATTGTATGCACTGGGACCCATATCAACCTCCTGAGTCAGAATATATGATGGACTGTTCTTATATGGTGGCGGATAATGTGCAGTCTCTGTGCTGAATATATTGGTTTTTACTAAGGAGAAAGAAACAGCCAAAAGAAACATTTTGGAAGGAACTGTTTATTGTTTTGGTTTTGTATAACAGCTGAAAGTAAGCAATATTTTTTGTTATCACTGGAAGTATAATTTCGTTGTAAATAGTCCTTATTCTTGGTCTTCAACATCTAACCCCGGGAGGGGAAATAAATCCTAATTTCCTTAAACCACTCGTGCACAACGTATACTCATTTTCATGGTTGGTGGACTACATTACCCAGGAGGCCCTTTCTACACCTCCATTTTAAGTTTTACCACCAAAGAAACACAACTACCCACTTGCCCTACCTATGCTAATTACCTCTGGGAGGGTGAGTGGTGACATATCTGGCGTAGTTTTTCGGATGCTTGACCTTGAAGGAAGGACAACGGAAGATTACAGCACCAGGACTCCGGCACAAGCAAGTGGGCTACCAGAAGGCTGCAGGAAAGACAAAGACAAGACACAGCTTCTTTTCCTGAACGCAGACCTCTACACGAAGCCTCAGGTAATAGCACCTGGGCATAAGTGAGGGAGGATACCAGGAAAAGAGGGGCGCTGTGGGGTTGAGAAAAAAAAAAAAAAAAAAAAAAAACCTGGAAAAGGGAGCCGCACTTGGGTTTTTTTTTTTTCTGTCTTTCATTGCAGGTGCTGACGAAAGATGGAGGCCCAGGACGTAATAGCGTGGATGCGGAAGCAGTGGGACCTACAAATGGAACGTTCTACGCGCATCCAGGAGGAGAATGTCGCGCTCCAGAGAGAGCAGCAGAAGCCGCTGCTGGACGCTGTAGCAGCACTTCTACAGGAACGCCAAGGACCACGGACGGACAATCCTTTGGTTATGCCAGGACCCCCAATGCACGCAAGTCATACATTTTCTTTAGGACAATTGAGTCCAACAGACAATATTGATGACTTCATAGATGCATTTGAGCGTATTGGGCAGGCGTTAAAATGGCCTGATAGTCAGTGGGCTACGCGCTTTGCAGTTTCGCTAACAGGTGAAGCCCTGTCAGCCTACAAAGCGATGCCAGCCGCTCTTGCGGATGATTATGCTGAAATAAAAAGGGCGGTAAAAGACAGGTTGGGGCTGACAACCTCACATTATAGGAGGCTTTTCAGGGAGGCTCGCCTGAAGCCTCAGGAAACGCCAAAGGCGTTACAACAGCGTCTTAAGAGTCTGGCGTGGAAATGGCTAAGTCCAGAAAATAAGACAATGGAAAATGTATTAGATACAGTTATATTAGAACAGTTTGTACAGGCTGTACCTAAGGAAATGAGGATGTACCTCACCTTGCAAAATTGCAAGACCACTGAGGAAGCAGCTAGTTTGGCGGACCGGTTTTTGGAGGCCCAAATAGCTGACCCCTCAGAGCGCAGCGTATTGCAAGCTGCAGGTTTATATAATGTTAAGAAGGGAAAGGTTCCCTATGATGAAAAATATGATATGGCTAATGGGAATGTTAGAAGTAAGAATGATGAGAGTGTTTATGTGCCCAGAGAGAATGTGTCTACACCCAAGGGTAAATGTTATCTGTGTGGGAAAATGGGGCATTTTAAAAGGGAATGCACTAAGAGGACTGTTCTGATGTCTGGGGTGGATAAACCAGTCCAGGATGGGTTTCTGCTACCCGTTCAAGTAGGAGGCATCGACACGCTGGCACTGCTTGACTCGGGGGCAGACCAGAGTATGATTTCCCGCACACTCTGGGAGGCCATCGTGAGGCGCTGTTCGTCGCCCCCGAGCCAAGCAGAAGGCCAAGTACGCGTAAGATGTGTACACGGCGCTTCATCGCCTTATCCCTTGCATGAAATAACAGTAAAGGGGTTAGGAACCACATACACTCTGTTGTTTGCGGTAGTTCCCAAACTACCCCATGAGTTGGTCTTAGGGCGCGATTGGCCACCTTTTTATAAAGAGATAGGTGAAGGCCTTCGCCGGTTAGGCTATAAGGGTACACTACCCCCAACAGAGATGACAGGAACTGGTCCGGAGGCTTTAACAGCCAAGATTCCTGCACCTCTGTTCGGGAATCCAAAAAGGCTCCTAGTCCAACCCAGACCCAAGTCAAGGGGGTATCCCCGGGGAAGGCAAAATTCGTGCTGCAGTTTGCCGAATGACACCAAAGGCCAAAGGCCCCCAAAGAGCTTCTAGCGGGTCCGCTGGGTATGATCTCTTCAGCTCTGAAAACACGGTGGTGAAAAGGGGAGGAAAAACCCTAGTGAATACTGGGATTCAAATTAAGTTGCCCGAAGGATGTTATGGGAGAATTGCTCCTAGGTCGGGCCTTGCTGTTAAAAATTCCATAGATATTGGAGCGGGAGTTATAGACCCCGATTATCGTGGCCCTGTAAAAATTCTTATTTTTAACTTCGGGAAGGAGGATTTTAGAATTCGGGAAGGAGACCGAATTGCACAATTAGTGTGCGAAAGGGTAGGATTCCCGGTAGTTGAAGAAGTCCCAGCACTAACACCCACAGAAAGGGGGGAGGGTGGTTTTGGTTCTACGGGTCAGAGGGAAATAAAAGGGATGGCAGCCCTAGCTGAGGAAAAGCGAGAGGAGGACCTGGGGCCACAAACTTCAGATTGGAGGGAGCGGCCAGAGCCAAGGTTAGGTGAAACTTTATCCCAGTCTCAGCGGCAGGAGCTGACCCAACTATTAGGGAACTTTAAAGATGTCCTCACCACCAAGCCAGGCGAAACTCACCTAGTTGCCCATGAGGTGATCACGACACCAGGGCGCACCATCCGACAGCGGCCCTACCGTATGCCTGAAGCCAAGAAGGCCGAAGTGATCAGGCAGGTTAAGGAAATGATAGCAATGGGGATAATTGAAGAGTCGTATAGCCCATGGTCAAGCCCCATTGTGCTAGTCCCGAAACCTGATGGCACACTCAGGTTCTGCATCGATGTCAGACAAGTCAACGATATTTCGCAATTCGATGCGTACCCGATGCCACGCATCGATGACTTGCTAGATCGATTAGGTCAAGCCAGATACCTGACCACTTTAGACCTCACAAAAGGATACTGGCAAATACCTCTCACACGTGGCTCAAAACCAAAAACGGCATTCAGTACACCAATTGGTTTATATCAATTTCGGCGAATGCCATTTGGTTTACAGGGTGCAGCAGCCACGTGCCAGCGGTTAGTCGACCAGGTGTTGAGGCCCCACCATGATTACGCCTTAGCGTATATGGATGACATAGTCATTTATAGTACCACATGGGCCCAACACCTGGCGAGGGTAGAGGCAGTACTACGGGCATTGCGGAAAGCAGGCTTAACCCTGAACCCCGCAAAGTGTATGTTTGCCACGGAAGAAGCGAAATACTTAGGTCACCTGGTGGGGAGAGGGACAGTGAAGCCATTAGCCAATAAGGTCCAGAGCGTCCAGGATTTTCCACGTCCCGTTACTAAGAAACAGGTGCGCAGCTTTTTAGGGCTCATTGGTTATTATAGAAGGTTTATACCTCGGTTTGCAGACGAGAGCCTTCTATTCACCGAGATGCTAAAAAAGAACGCCCCTAATAGAGTTCGATGGACCCCAGAGGCTGAGGCAGCTTTTTCTACCCTCAAGGGGAAGCTCTGCACAGCCCCAATACTGAGAGGGATAGACTTCAGTCTACCATTTGTGGTGCAGACTGATGCATCAGAGAGTGGGTTAGGTGCAGTACTCTCCCAGGAATTTGAGGGAGTAGAACACCCAGTCACCTACATCAGTAGAAAGCTCTCCAAGGCCGAGAAAAATTATTCGACTATCGAAAAAGAATGCCTGGCCATTAAATGGGCAGTCGAGGCATTCCGTTTTTACTTAACGGGTCGGAAGTTCCTCCTTATAACAGACCATGCTCCATTGAAATGGCTACATCAAATGAGGAATTCCAACGCCCGGCTCACAAGATGGCATTTAGCCCTACAGGCGTTCAATTTTGTAATTCAACATAGGGCAGGTAAGCTACACGGCAATGCGGACGCACTCTTCGCGTATTACGTACTGTCCGGAAGATGCGGCAGTACGTAATATTTTAAGGCGGGGGATATGTCGTGAAGTGCAAGGTTTAGAACCGATGGAAACAGAGGTTTCTGTGGAAAATGAAACCAAAGCTGTCAGTGCTGAGTCAAGCATGGAGGGTTGGCATGGAAACCATAAACAAACCTTGTCACAGAGGGCTAGGGAACGCCCATCCCCTGAGCTAGCTCCTACCTCATCAGGGAACTGTGAACACCTGGGGGGAGGTGTGGCTCAATACAACGGGGGAAGGAAGCTAGATAAAAACCCTCTAGTAAAATATATGACAGAGACAGACACAGACACAGACACGGGCAAAGATACGAGCAGAGACAAGGGGAGAGTCTCAGATGGAAGCTCAGTCTCCGACACGGAGAGAGACACAGCAAGCGTGGGGAAAGGTAAAAGAAATCCCAATCCTAGTTGGAGATACTCTTCAAAGGACAAGAGCTGTGTAGGACATTCAGGTCCAGGACACAGGGAGCAGTGCTTAAACATAGGAGGCACAGAGGATTTCTATTGCTCAGGAAGCAAGGACATTTATGCTGAAAAGCAGAAAAGACAGCCACGCTGGGTTCACAAAAGGCAGACTCCAGGTAAAGTCAATTTCCCTGATTATAAATATATATCAGAAGGGGGAGAGGAGTTTTGTTTTCCGTGTGGTAGCCAAGGAGAATCCTGAGAGGAAGTAGTGTTAAAAGCAAAGGAAGAATTCCATGTTATAAAGCTGAAGAGGGAAACGTATTACCCTTTAACTACAGAGAGCTGTTTGCACCTGAGAGCAAGCATTTAGACTCACCAAGCAGGTTGGGGGAAGGAAACCCTGTGAGTGAAAGAGAACAGTTTGCCTGGCAAAGAGAAGAACCTGTTCTAAAAGGTTTCCAGGAAGAAACTGATTGTATGCACTGGGACCCATATCAACCTCCTGAGTCAGAATATATGATGGACTGTTCTTATATGGTGGCGGATAATGTGCAGTCTCTGTGCTGAATATATTGGTTTTTACTAAGGAGAAAGAAACAGCCAAAAGAAACATTTTGGAAGGAAACTGTTTATTGTTTTGGTTTTGTATAACAGCTGAAAGTAAGCAATATTTTTTGTTATCACTGGAAGTATAATTTCGTTGTAAATAGTCCTTATTCTTGGTCTTCAACATCTAACCCCGGGAGGGGAAATAAATCCTAATTTCCTTAAACCACTCGTGCACAACGTATACTCATTTTCATGGTTGGTGGACTACATTACCCAGGAGGCCTTTCTACACCTCCATTTTAAGTTTTACCACCAAAGAAACACAACTACCCACTTGCCCTACCTATGCTAATTACCTCTGGGAGGGTGAGTGGTGACAGTAGACAGCACAGAGTCTAAAACTTTAAAAGGTAAAATAAAGGAAGAGCTTACTTGTCATGAGATAGACAGTACACAGCCTGAAACATCCAGAGATGCTCTAAAAGGAGAGCTTATTTGTTATGAGGTAGACAGCACAGAACCTGAAGTATTAAAAGGGTTTGGAAATGAAGAGCTTACCTCACAGCCACAGGGTCAGTGGAGACACTCACAGTGCAAGGGGGCAGGGAGTGAAGGAACAAACATTCCTCAGGGCTGCAGTGACGCAGAGAGAATTCAGAGCTCTAATCAGGCTCACCGGTGGGAACAGTCACGTTCCACGTCCAATAGGCAGGCCAATAAAAACCAGGGGGAAATCAAGTGAAAGGAGAGACAAGGAAGACAAGGGAGACAAGGCAGACAAGGGAGACAAGGCAAGTTTCCCCAGTGCGAGGGAGGCAGGTTGCCCCAGAGCAAGTTTCCCCAGAGCAAGGGAAGCAAGCTTGGAGCACAGGCAGAGCGTGGAGGAGAGTCTGGAGCATAGCTTGGAGAAGCAGCCAAGAAGCAGAGAGATCCTCCGAGAGGCTGAGTTGGGAACTCCAGAGCAAACAGTAAGAGACACGCTGTCTTGGAGATCCAGGTTTGAGCAGGAGCAGACTGACGAACCTGAGTGGGTCAGGAGAGACAGAGCTAAGGTCTTCCCAACCAGAGGGGTCCTCGCACCAAGGCAAGCAGTCAGATCATCAGAGAGCAAAGGTCACACTCTGAGAGTCTCACAGGAAGCAGGAAGCAAGTACTACACAGCCAGACCCAGCAACAGGTACTGCCGGAGCAAGGCAGTCTGCAGCTCTGATAGAAAACCTTGGCTAGAGGAAGAAGGGCTGGAAAGCAATATTCTCTCGTGGGAAAGATAAGTACCCTGTTTATTATAAAGGGAGTGGAGTAGATTTGGGGAGGAGAAGCAAAGCATACAGGAAGCAAGAGTTCCCTCAGTGGCTTAGGGACTGGGAAGAATTCCCTAGCCCAGCTCCTGTTGCCTCTGACCCCCTGCAGCAGCAGCTGTATCTCCCAAGAACAGAGTTTGTCCCAGAGCAGAGGTCTGAGTACAGGACTGCAGAAACTCAGGGCCCCCACGCAGGCCAAGCCCAAGAAGGGATGCAGTGGGAAAGTACCATCCCAGAAAATATACCGGAGCCAATGGAATGCAATCTGTGTGTAACAGATGGTTTAGAATCCCTGCGTTAAAGAGAAGAAAAGGAATTGTGTTTTTGTTTTCTTTGGAGGAAGATAAAGCTTTTGTGTTTAGGGAAAGCAAAGAAGAAGCTTGGTTTTTGTTAAAGTGTTCTTTTGCCTGTGACGCAACAGCTTATTTTGTGTTATCCTTATCTGAAAGCCATCCGTAAGGGACAGGGAATGAAACCCATCCTTAATTCCACTTTGGACACGACTCTTGAGTCATTATTTTCCACAACTCAAGCTGGGTCCCCATCTAGGCAGCTGCCTAGGGCGACACAGTCAGCCACCTGGCTTACACTATTCACCAGAAGGTGCGAGTAGCGCACCCCGATCAGTATCCCTATATAGATTCCTGGTTAAGTATCTGTGAAAATCCGCCCCCTTGGGCTCAGCGCTGTTATGAAGAACAGTGTAGAATAATGGTAACGCTGACAGAACAGACACAGAAGACAGGGCTAGCTCAAAAGCCTGTTCATGTTGATCCAGAGTCCCCGGAAGTAGTAACCAGACAGCCTCAAGCTCAGCGCCCAGTAAAAGTCCCACCGCGTCCCAGGGCAGGTCCCCAGGACCAGCGAGATCCACCCCCTAATCCGCCAGCAGCTCAGCCAGATGATTCGCCCCCTGAAGAGGTTGACCAGCTTGAGATTGAGGAAATTTTTGAGTCAGAACGGGAGGAAGAAGATGTGTCCTCTCCGAACGACTCTGAAAGTGTAAAATTAGCTACCAGTGCAGGCTCGTCTGTTGCGAGCGGAGGTTCCCAGATTAAGTATAATTTGAGAAAGACAGCCGCTGCAAAGAAAATGATGCCCTTACGGGAGGTCCCGGGAGTGCCCGTAAGGAATGAAGATGACCAGATAGTAGCGGGGCCCACCAGCCTAGTTTATGTGCCATTCTCCACAACTGATTTATTGAACTGGAAAATGCATTATGCCTCCTATACTGACAAGTGCCAAGATTTAACGGAGTTAATGAATACAATTATACAAACCCACCAGCCTACTTGGGCAGACTGCCGTCAGCTCCTGTCCTCTCTATTTACTACTGAGGAGCGGACACGGATTAGGCAAGCAGCTGTTAAATGGCTAACAGAAAATCCCCAGGGAGGGAGAGAAGAAGGAATAGATAATCGCCAAGCAGCAATGAGAGAATTCCCTAATGAAGATCCCTGGTGGAATCCGAACACTGATGATGGATCCAGAGCCCTAGCTCGGTTTCGCCAAGGCCTTTTACAAGGTCTGTGAAAGGGGGGTCAGAAAGCTATGAACCTCTCAAAAATAGCTGAAGTCATCCAGGGCGCGGATGAAAGTCCAGCAGTATTCCATGAAAGATTAGTTGAAGCATACAGAATGTACACACCCTATGATCCAACCGCACCAGAAAGTTTATGCATGGTGAATTCAGCTTTTGTCAGCCAGTCTCAACCAGACATTAGACGTAAACTACAGAAATTAGAGGGGTTTGCGGGCATGAATACAGCACAGCTCATGGACGTCGCTCAGAAAGTATATGTGAATCGTGATAATGAAAAGCAGAAAGAAAGTGATCGAAAGATGAAGAGGAAAGCTGATCTTTTGGCTGCCGCCATAGTTGAACAGAGAAGGGGAGGTGTCCCTAACCGAAGGAGCAGAGGAAGAGGGAGGGGCCGAGGAGAGGCCCGGCCCGCATTAGGCATCAATCAATGTGCTTATTGCAAGGAAGAAGGACATTGGAGGAACGCATGCCCGCAACTCGAAGACGCCTCTCAGGAAGAAGAGGGGAACGCCCCTTGGAGAGAGAGAGAGAGAGAGAGGCCGCCCCCAGAACCGAAGAGGAACGAATAGAGTACAGTTTCAACAAGAAAGAGATGAGGCCATAATTGCAGCCGCAACGGCCTATGATTTAGATGAAGTAGAATAGGACAGACCGGGCTCCGAGTTTGCTTTAGGTCCCCAGGAGCCTATGGTCTGCTTGAAGATAGGGGACCAATTCATGGACTTTATGGTTGATACTGGAGCAGAACATTCTGTAGTAGATAAGCAAATAGCTCCTTTGTCCTCAAGAACAGTTACTATTATGGGAGCAACTGGTGCCAGAGCCACTAAACCTTTTCTGAAAAATCGCATATGTGACCTAGGAGGACAGCAGATAACGCACCAATTCCTCTACATGCCTGAATGCCCAGTACCGCTATTAGGGCGAGATATGTTAGCCAAATTACAGGCACAAATAACCTTTACTGAGAAAGGAGATATGCAGATGACTGTAAATACAAAACCTGCAGGATTAATGGTGCTCTCTGTTCCCCGAGAAGAAGAGTGGAGATATTATAGTACCAAGCCAGCTCCTGACACCAATTCCAGTATGTTAAAGAACATTACAGCTTCTCCTGGAGTGTGGGCTGAAGGAAACCCACAAGGTCTAGCTAAGCACATAGCCCCAGTAATTGTGACCCTTAAACCTGGAGCAGAACCAGTTCATGTGAAACAATATCCACTTCCACGACCAGCAATTGAAGGCATCCACCGCCACTTGTTAAGACTACTGGAGTATGGCCTCCTCAAAGTATGTCAATCACCTTGGAATACACCTCTTCTACCGGTTAAGAAGCCTGGGACAGGTGATTACCGCCCAGTGCAAGATCTAAGGAGAGTGAACGAAGCAGTAGAAACCATACATCCAGTTGTACCAAATCCTTATACACTTCTAGGATTGATACCTGCTGAAGCTACTCACTTTACTGTTCTGGATTTGAAAGATGCGTTCTTCTGCATACGATTAGCCCCAAACAGCCAATTGTTGTTTGCCTTTGAATGGCAGGACCCTGTTTCAGGAAGGCGGGGCCAACTTACTTGGACACGATTGCCCCAAGGATTCAAGAACTCACCTACCATTTTCAGTGCTGCACTAAACCAAGATCTCTCAAGTTATCCTGTAATTCCTGGAAAAAGAGTGCTTCTTCAGTATGTAGATGATCTGTTGATAGCCACCACCTCAGAAAGTGAATGTGTACAAGCCACAAATGATCTCCTACAATTATTAGATGAAGCTGGATACAAAGTTTCTAGAGCCAAAGCACAGCTATGCCAGACCGAAGTAAAATATCTGGGCTTCCGGTTGACCAAAGGGAGCCGACAATTAGGGCCAGAGAGAAAAGAAGCTGTGTGCAGTATCCAAACCCCCACTACCAGAAAGCAAGTGCGAGCCTTTCTGGGAGCAGCTGGATACTGCCGAATTTGGATACCCAACTTTGCCCAGATTGCCAAGCCACTATATGAAGCCACCAAAGGAGAAGAAAAGTCACCACTAGAGTGGGGACTCGAGCAGGACGAAGCTTTCAAAGCCTTGAAGGAAGCATTGATGTCATCACCAGCACTTGGATTACCAGATGTACAGAAGCCTTTTTATCTATTCGTACATGAAGTGCAAGGGAATGCTTTGGGAATGTTAACCCAGACCTTGGGACATTGGGAAAGACCTGTGGCATATCTATCAAAACAATTGGACACTGTCGCCAAAGGATGGCCACCATGTTTGAGAGCTGTTGCAGCCACAGCATTGTTAGTAAGTGAGGCCAACAAACTCACCTTAGGACAGAATCTACGTGTTACAGTAGCACATGCAGTACTTGTCCTTGTAGAACAAAAAGGAAATCATTGGTTCACCAATTCTCGAATGTTAAAATATCAGAGCATGTTGTGTGAGAACCCTCGAATGCAACTAGAAGTAAGCCATGCTCTCAACCCAGCCACATTGATACCCATCAGTAAAGACCCACCGGAGCATGACTGTATAGAAGTCATGGACCCTGTGTTTTCAAGTCGACCTGATCTAACTGATGTGCCACTAGAGAATCCTGACCAGACTTACTTTGTGGACGGAAGCAGTCTCATCATCAACGGACGACGCTGCGCTGGATATGCAGTAGTCACTCAGGAAAAAGTCATTGAATCATCAGCTCTCGCATCAGGAACATCAGCACAAAAAGCGGAATTGATAGCACTCACAAGAGCGCTAGTCTTGGGTGCTGGACTTCAATTAAATGTATACACAGACTCAAAATATGCTTTCAGTACTTTACACGCACATGGAGCTTTGTACAAAGAACGAGGACTCATTACCTCTGGAGGAAAATCCATTAAGTACGGCCCAGAAATATTAATGTTGTTAGATGCAGTATGGGCACCTGGACAAGTTGCTGTTATGCATTGCCGAGGGCATCAAACAGGGAAAGGAGAAGTTGCACGAGGAAATCGATTAGCTGATGCCTCAGCGCGCCAAGCAGCCATGACAGGACAAATTTCATCACAAGCAGCACCAATACAAGCAGTATTGTTTCCTGTACCCCTCAACTTGTGGACACCACGGTATACAGCAAGAGAAATGGACTATTATTGTACTATAGAAAAAGGGGTGCTGAAGGACGGATGGATTGAGCTGCCGCCTACAGAGGGTAGCCAACCTCCAGGACGGATAGTGATCCCTGAATCCTTGGGACCAGCTTTTGTAAAGGCTTTCCACCAAGCTACACATTATGGAAAGAACGCAATGGAAAAAGCTCTCAGACCACATTTCTGTATTGCAGTATTGGGAGCTCTGTCAGCCTCTGTAGCTCGTCAATGTTTAACTTGTGCTAAGAATAATGCCAAGCAAGGACCCACACCGCCACCTCGAGTTCAGTCAGGAGGTGTGACCCCTATGCACAATCTGCAAGTGGATTTTACTGAAATGCCAAAAGCCAATGGATATCGTTACTTGCTAGTTCTAGTTTGCACCTTCTCTGGGTGGGTGGAAGCTTTCCCCACCAGGACTGAAAAAGCCAGAGAAGTCACAAAAGTTTTGCTAAGAGAAATTATCCCCAGATTTGGAATCCCTGCAGTAATAGGGTCAGACAATGGGCCCTCATTTGTATCTCAAATTACCCAACAGTTAGCAAGTGCCTTGCAGATACAATGGAAATTACATACTGCATACAGACCTCAGAGCTCAGGGAAAGTTGAGCGAATGAATCGCACTTTGAAATCTCAGTTGTCTAAGTTATGCCAGGAGACACACCTGAAGTGGCCCCAGGTCCTCCCCATAGCTTTACTCAGGATACGTTCAGCTCCTGTAAAATCATCAGGGTTTTCTCCCTTTGAGGTATGTATGGTAAACCCCCACCAATAGTGCAGGGAGTTAAGGGTAGTTTGACACAAATTGGTTCAGAAGTAACCAGACAAGAACTTCTAGCTCTTAGTTCTGTTCTGCAGACTCTTCATGCGTGGATACAGGATCAGTTACCCATCAACTTGACGGAACCTCTACGTCCCTACAAGCCTGGTACCTCGGTGTGGATCAAAGATTGGAAGAAGACACCGCTGGAACCCCATTGGAAGGGACCATACACCGTCATCCTGTCCACACCAACAGCCGTGAGGGTAGCAGAAATCGAATCCTGGATCCATCATAGCAGAGTCAAGCCAGCGGCAGCTCCAGAATCAGATCAGTGGACTGCAGTGCAGCATCCTGATATTCCTTTGCGACTCACCTTGCGGAGGCAACCAGCGGCCTAGAATTTTTATGGGCCATCTACGGACTACAGTGTTCTACAGTAGACAAGTCTTTCGAAGAGGATTGCTGTTTCCAATACAGCAAAAATAATTTGTGTTCTTGGAAGACCCAATGTGTACATCTAAAAGGACAGTGATACTCTAGAATCTGCAGCCCTACTCCTGCTACAAAGCTGGTAGGTCTACGTACGGCAGAAGCTTGAGAATCTTCAATCAACATCGACACCCGTTGAATTGCTTCATTAGCAAATGGGTCAGCATTGTGTTAAGAAGAACGTCGAGGTCAAGATTTTCCAGCGGAGGATCAGGAGGACTACAATCAACATGTATCTTCCCTTTCTTTTTGCTCTGGTTGCCCGCATGGGGTATTTTGAATTGACTCTTGCCTTACCCCCATGTACTGCCTGCATTACTTCCACTCGGACTGGAATGAAAGTAACTCAGACTTTGCTTTATCATTCTTACTATACCTGTACTGGTACAGTAAGTCGGTGTATATATAATACCACCGAATTGAATTTTTGTACTAAAGGTAATACTAAAGTTTTGTTTTAACCCGCATCAGAACCCATCCTATTACACTCTAGAAATACGATGGAATGATGCAGATGGAGCTTTACTTAATGCTACACCCCCACTCACTGATCCTACAAAGAATGCTGTTTTGTATTTTGATGCTTGTGATGCTATAAATAGGGATAGTCGCTCTAAGTGTGCCGATTGGGAGAAAGCCTATCACCATGATCATAAGTATATGTGTCCCGAAGGGACTACCGGATGGGGGGCATGTACAGGTAAACATACTCTAGCGAATGAATACAGCACAGCCCCAGCTGCAGATTATTATTGCCCAAAGTGGGAATGTGTCTTTTATGCCACCTGGAAAACTGGAATGATAGAGAATACTAGAGATAATCGAATGGCTGCCTTGAGTAAGCCATATGTAAAGAATCCAGAAAATTGTAAGAAGGGTGCCTGTAATCCATTAGAGTTATTTATTTTTTTTTAAACTTTTATTTTCGTTTTACACAAACAAAAGTAACAACACACCAAAAGAAACAAATACACACATACAATATAGAAAACAATCCCAATTACCCCCCACCCCAATGCTTCTTCTCTAAGCTGACAAGAATCATCATATAAGCGCTTACATACTACAATTATTGTACATCAAACAAACTGAAGTAGAATCTATGATACCGGATGAGCATGTGACAGAGATTAATACAGAATCAAACAGTCACCTGAGAGCATTGAATAGGTTGAACATAATCGTTGAGCGTCTTCTATCAAGACCAATAGTGAATGGTTTGAACGGAAGAGGCTGACATACAAGATATTTGCGCCTATTTACAATAAAGACAGATATGATTCACCATCCATTAGAGCTCAAAAAAGAGCTATTTCCCCAATATTTCATATTAAGGAAATAGAGAATAGCAATGCCCAGCATAAAGGCTAAAAGGAAGTAAGCCAATTTAGGAAGAGAGGGGATCCCCGCAGCTGAGCGGAGCCCCACAATCTTCCAAGAGAGGGGTTCCGGAAAATACAAAATAGAATGAAGACGACCCCAGACCCGACTCCAGTAATACTGTAATGCGGGACAATCATAATTAACAGGAGTTTAGTAAACCACAAGCCACATGGCGTGTCCAGCATCAAGTATTCTGGATGGCATTCCAATTGGCTAACCTATCAGGAGTATATGTCCACTAGGGATAACAGTACTGAGGAGATAAGAAAAATCTGATCTAAATTGTGAGTGATGGGGGGGCTGGGAAAAGGTGAGCTCTAAGTCGGAGGGGTGAAGCAGCTGCCCTATATCTACACACACAAAATCCTTCATCAGAGCTGGCAGGGTGTAGAAACTCTTGGGCGGACCACTCGTTCTAGGCGGCAGGCCATCTATCAAAGGATCAAATACTTAGTGGAAGTCACCGCCGAGTAACAGTAACAGGGAAATCCACATTCGGAGCATAAATATAAATACACGTAAATTCACTATCTCCAACCTTAAAATATACACAGGCCCAGCTACCCTCCCCATCAGAGCTAGTATCCATTACAGTGGTTGGCAAAGATTTCTAAACCAATATGGCTACCCCGCACCGCTTGGAAACGGCGGGAGAATAGGCAGTCACCACATAAGGTTTAGCAGTAAATTTCAGTGGTTCAACGGAGGTGAAATGGGCTTCCCGAAGAAACACCAAATCAGTATGGTCATGATTAAAATGACTAAGGATGGTCATTCTTGTGATTGGACTATTGATGCCTCTTACGTTCAGTGACAAGAGCTTACAGAAGGCCATACAACAAAGTCAAACATTCTGAGAAAGAAACATGATGGCGCACCGAATTGCGCAATGCCCCTCATATCAACTATAAATGACTGTACACACGATATAATAGAAAAGAAGCCAATGAAAAATCATGAAGCGCCCTATATAACAGTAGAAGCACCGAAGTGCCTTAGAGAAGAAGCAAAACCCCAGAAATTACTGGCGACCTGATGCCTGCGGGGTGAAGCCCCAGAGAAGGCCTAAATTGAAACATATAACCGGTATAGCTGTGCGTGCTCCGAATCCCACCGAGGTGCACATCATGGAGGAAAAGGAGACCAAGAGAGGTAGATATAAAAGAAAGGAAGGTCCAGGCAGTCTCTATTCCAGGCAATGATCACCGCGTCGGGCCATTCAAAATGGCGGGCAGTTCCAGCGGAGTCCATCCGAGTTGTTGACTTAGCGCATCTGGTCTGCCTCTTTGGAGTCTAAAAATGTTGCTAGCAGAGCAGGATCTTCGAAGGTTCTAGTTTGGTTATGGAGAGTCACTCTGAGCTTCGCTGGATATAAGAGGCCAAAGCGAGCCTGTAACTGTTGAAGTCTAGGTCGAAAAGCAAGGAGACCCTTCCGCCGATCAACTGTGGGCTTTGCCAAGTCGGGGAAGAAAGAGACTTTATGATCTTCAAACTGCAGATGTGGAATCACCCGGGCAGCTTTGAAAATTTGCTCAACTTGCTGATACCGCAGTAAACGAAAGATAATGGGCCGGGGGGTCGTCCGATTGAGTGCGATGTTAGTAGGAGCACGATATGCTCGGTCAATTTCCAGATCTCTGCAAAAGGTAATCTTCAGCAAGGAGGGGAGAGTTTTGACCAGAAATTCTCTGATATCTCCTGCTTCCGCCCCCTCTGGTACTCCTATGAGCCTTACATTGTTGCGACGGGCTCGATTATTGCAATCCTCTAACTCTTTTTGAAGATTCTGTATCTGACGCTCAGCCTTGTCCAGGTTCACCAAGCGCACCGCGTGCGAATCGAGGACCCCCGCCATGTTGTCTAGCCGTAGTGAGAGACCTTCAAGCCGGTCCTGAAGCATACCGAAATCTTCTCGCATGGCTCGGAGCGCTTCTCCGTTGGACTGTACCAGTTCCTTCACACCACGTATTTCCTCCAAGATCTCATGTTGCATTTCGGGGCCTGCCCGAAGTGGAACCATCTTTGGTGGGGAAGACAACTCAGTTTTGGAGCGTTTTCCATGTGAAGAAGAGGGAGACCCGAAGTCCAAGCGCACTGGTTTGTGGGCCGCCATTCCCCCCAAGGCACCCCGGCAAGTTCGGAGCAAAATATTAAGTTTATGCAGATATTAAGTCAGGATTCTGAGTAGGCCCCTCGGGAGCTTCAGCGCGAAGCGTCTAACCCGCTGGACATCAGGCTCCGCCCCCCATTAGAGTTATTTATAATCAATCCCAGTGCCTGGAAACAGGGGTATAAATTTGGAATACGTATTGCAGGCTCTGGATCAGATCCAGGTACTATTGTATATATTAAACTGAACACTCAAGCCCATCGCTCATCAAGGTACCATATCCATAATACCTTTTATGAAATGATGCATGTAAATAAGTTTGATATCCCGCATCCATCCCAAAATCTATTTTTAGAACTAGCTGGAGCAGTCGTATCCAGTCTCCACATTTCAGATTGTTACTTCTGCGGAGGTACTAGAATGGGTGACCAATGGCCCTGGGAGGCCCAAGAATTGAATTATTCTGTAGTTTATAATCATACTGAGCTACACAAGACCACAAGTGAATGGGTATTAGCACACCCAATAGTTGGGCGTCTGTGTTATGCCCGAACTGGACCCCAGTTCAATTTGAATGTAGGGCAGCTTGTCTGTCTCAGCCAGAAGTTTTATAATGACACCACCAAACAGACATCCTGGTGGTCAGGGGTTAATGAACCTGAGCCCACCAATCCTTTAGCGAAATTCCCTGAGCTTGCAGATCTCTGGAATAATCTCGCCCGGCCACATGCCTGGCAAGCCCCACCTGGTTTGTATTGGATCTGTGGAACCCGAGCATATGCTCGACTCCCTATTCACTCGGGAGGGGCCTGTGTCTTGGGGACGATCCGACCTTCTTTCTTTCTGTTACCCACAGAACATGGAGAACAGTTAGGTTACCCTGTGTATACTAAAAGACAAAAAAGAGCAGCCTTACAAATAGGCAAGTGGCAGTCATGGGATGGTGAGGATTATTGCCTACTATGGACCCGCCACTTGGGAGCAAGATGGCATGTGGGGATATCGAACTCCTGTGTATATGATTAACCGTATTATAAGCTTGCAAGCAGTTGTTGAACTAATAACTAATGAAACAAGCCAAGCACTTACACTCCTAGCCAGACAAAGCACGCAAATGCGCACTGCAATACATCAGAATCGCCTAGCACTAGATTACTTATTAGCAGCTGAAGGAGGAGTATGTGGTAAACTAAATTTAACCAATTGTTGCCTGAAGATAGATAAAGGGTGGTCAAGCTACCACAGAGCAAATATTGTCAAAAAATAGGTAAAAAACTCTGTACTATAACGAGAAAGTAAATGTATCAACAGAGGCCACTAAACTAATTCACAGAAAAAAGCATTCGCATAGCCAAAACAGTCATCTACAGAAGCAACCAAGGGTCTCAGTCTTCCCGGGCAAAAACAAAACCTGTCAGAGACACTCTGATAAGGTAAAGCCCTGATAACATCAGTGACCCACAAACTAACGTTGCTCTGAGATAGATAACAGCCAACTCTTTCACTTGTCAAAATTAGTAATGAAACATTAGGAATTCCAGAATGTTAATAGCGAAAGAGTAGGAACTTAGCTTTGCAGTCTGTAGCAGTGCTCGTGAAGTGGTGCTAAGCCAGTAGCAAAATTCCCCAACGCTCCTGCATGCATTTGAAATGCGTTTCACCTGGAAGGTTTCTTCAGGGGGTGGCTGAAAAGCACTGCAAAACATAGACATTGCCGAATTCAGTGAATAGTGGCTTTCACACGATACATACTTTCATAATTCACTTATCCAGATAGCTATAAAGCTAGGAAGTAATACACACCTTGAAGTTCACGAGATGAGACACACGAGCAAAATCCACCAACCGGCACTAGACACCGCGCATGCGGGTTAGCGCATTTAAATAGTAGGTAGTAGGCTTCATGCATCATCATTGGACAGCACGTTACAAGCAGACCTCCCATTCTACCCGCGCATTGAGACCCGACGGAATCACTGTGTTAAGTGTATGAATCCAACGTTGTTCATTCCATAAAAGAGTGCCCTCTTTAGTTTTGCCTGCCCGGGATGCAACAACAGAGTCGATGCAAAAACATCGTAGATCATCAAACTTATGTTGCATTTGGAGGCAGTGATCAACGATCGGCGCTTCCCGACGTTGACATTTTAATTTACTTCTGTGCTCATTCATCCGTACTTTAAACATTCTAATAGTCTTCCCGATATAGGCCAAACCACAGGGGCATAAAATGCAGTAGATGACATACATAGAGGTACACGATGTGACTTACTATGATAACTAAATTCATGTAATTCCTGAGTAATAGAGCAGATGTTACATTCGCCACACCGTGTGTGACTCCCATTACTAAAATTTTTTGGAAGCAGTGGGCGCAACACTGCGGGACTAAGCAGTTCTTTCAGATTAGTATTTCTCTGCCAAACACACCGTACAGTTTTGTCTTCAAGGCCAGAAATACTGTGAAGCACATTTGCATGCCTCTTGACAATGCGCTTCAGTTGAGAACTATACGGAGAAAATTTTGTGATGAGATTGACACAAGAATCCGCATCAGAAGATGGAGCTGAATGTTGGCGGGACAAAGCATTAGATCCCGATTGGCATATAAAGCTCTTTTATAAGCTTTATGAATAACAGGCCGGGGATAGCCACGATCGAGAAAATTATTCTGTAACAGCTGTGCTTGATCTTTATAGGCTTGAACAGTAGAACAATTCCGACGATATCGGATAAACTGTGATTGTGGCAGACTATCTTTTAACTGAATAGGATGGGCACTACGATAATGAAGAAAAGTGTTGCGGTCGGTTGTTTTCCTATGGACAGTAGTAAACCATCCATTTGCGACCTTACAAACTACCACATCCAAAAAGGTAACTTGCTCTAGATGATAATGTAGAGTAAACTTGAGATGAATATCCCGAACATTCAACCAGCGAAAAAAATCTTCAAGAGCAGAAGCAGTGCCATGCCATATAAAAAAGATGTCATCTATGTATCGTCGCCATAGTTTAAGGTTATCGTGGAAGGGAAAATCATTTTCAAGCCACTACCGTTCAAACCGTTGCATGTATAAGTTAGCAATAGAAGGGGCGCATGTAGCACCCATGGCTACACCAGCTTTCTGATGGTAAATCACATCCTCGAAAACAAAAAAATTGTTGAACATGGTTATCGCAGCAATATCGGAAAGAAACGCCAATTGTTCAGCAGAAAGGTCGCCTCGCAAGGTTAAAGCCTCCATTATAGTAGCATGAGCTTCTTGTTGAGGAATTACAGTGTAGAGAGATATTACATCAAGTGTTCCTAAGATAACATCAGGCCCTTCAGCCAATACAGCATTTTCAGTGAGAATTTGTAAAAAGTGAGAAGTGTCTCTTATAAATGAGGAAATAGATGACAACAAAGGACGCAAAAAAGAGTCAATGTACACTGACAAGGGCTCAAGCAACGAGCCACGGGTAGATACGATCGGCCTTCCAGGAGGAGTTTCTAAATTCTTGTGAATCTTAGGAAGTAAATATAATTTCGCTAAACAAGAATCGGGAGGGTTCAAAAATATCCATTCTTTCTTAGACAGCAAACGTGCCTCCAAAGCTTGTGTAGTGAGTTGTTTAATTTTTTGTTGAAGTTCTATAGTCGGGTTGGTTGTCAATATTTGATAAGTGTTACTATCAGCCAATTGCCTATAAGCTTCCCCGCAATATTGATCACGATTCTGGATCACTATTCCACCGCCCTTGTCTGCCCGTCTGATAACTAGTTCAGACCGGCCCTTCAAGGTTCGTAATGCCTCCTTCTCTATACCAGTAAGAGTACTTCGGGTAGAGCGACCCATACTTTCCAGATGACAAACATCCTTCAAGATAAGATCTCGATAGAGGAGCAATGAGGGGTGAACAGGTCCAGGCGGTGACCAGGTGGACTTCAAGGGCAGACGAACGCGGCGAGGATCTTCTGTGCGGTCACCAGAAATAGGATTCGCCGCAAAATATAATTTCAAATTCAATTTTCTTATTAATTGCTCCAAATCAACTCTGAACTGGAATGAATCAAATCGGGTACTAGGGATAAAAGATAATCCTTTGTTAAGAATTGCTAATTGGTCTTGAGGAACATCAAAACCTGAAATGTTCACAAAGATTCTGAGTTTTGCGTTTGGGAGGGTTGCCTTTGGGTGCTTTGCTGCGATTGTTGTCTTGTTTTTTCTTTTTCCCAGCATCCTCTAAAAAATCATCCTTATGTTTCTGACGTTTACTTGAATCTGAAGAATCTGTATCCTCCGAGGTAGTATCAAAAGTAACTTGCTTCCTACGCGGTTTATCTCTTCTTTTAGTGCTCATCCATGGGTATACAAAGCCGGTGGTGTAATCACCATAATCCCGGCGAAGTTTTTTGGATTTGATCTTCTTGACTTCTTCTTGCAAAAGAGTAGTTTGTTTCTTAATGTCTTCCGATTTAGCTAAAAATACATCTGCAGTTTCAGCAGTCTCAAATTTTGAAATCAAGGTAACAATTTCCACAGTCAGAGCATCGACACTCTTCTTGGTAGTATCAATGATTAAAACCATGAGATCGAGCGAGCACTTGTTCAGAATTTGGTTCCATCGATCAATAAAAGACGAATCAGTAGTAAACAACTTAAGTTCTTTATAGATACGTAAACCTCGAGGTATATGACGGCGTTGAACATATTCGATAAGAGACAATCGATGAAGCTCCATACGTATCTTACGTTTTTGCATCTTAAGCAATTCTTCCCAATCAAGACCAGCAGCAGTATCAAGATCATCTTCTGTACCTGAAAAGGGAGTAACTTCCTTGCAGAGACTGGATATGAATTCTTCGGTGAAACTGAATGTTTCAGTCCCCGTAGACAGACCATCAGCCATTGTACAACACAAATAAAGGGTGGTCAAGCTACCACAGAGCAAATATTGTCAAAAAATAGGTAAAGAACTCTGTACTATAACGAGAAAGTAAATGTATCAACAGAGGCCACTAAACTAATTCACAGAAAAAAGCATTCGCATAGCCAAAACAGTCATCTACAGCCCTTGTCAGTGTACATTGACTCTTTTTTGCGTCCTTTGTTGTCATCTATTTCCTCATTTATAAGAGACACTTCTCACTTTTTACAAATTCTCACTGAAAATGCTGTATTGGCTGAAGGGCCTGATGTTATCTTAGGAACACTTGATGTAATATCTCTCTACACTGTAATTCCTCAACAAGAAGCTCATGCTATTGTAATGGAGGCTTTAACCTTGCGAGGCGACCTTTCTGCTGAACAATTGGCGTTTCTTTCCGATATTGCTGCGATAACCATGTTCAACAATTTTTTTGTTTTCGAGGATGTGATTTACCATCAGAAAGCTGGTGTAGCCATGGGTGCTACATGCGCCCCTTCTATTGCTAACTTATACATGCAACGGTTTGAACGGTAGTGGCTTGAAAATGATTTTCCCTTCCACGATAACCTTAAACTATGGCGACGATACATAGATGACATCTTTTATATGGCATGGCACTGCTTCTGCTCTTGAAGATTTTTTTCGCTGGTTGAATGTTCGGGATATTCATCTCAAGTTTACTCTACATTATCATCTAGAGCAAGTTACCTTTTTGGATGTGGTAGTTTGTAAGGTCACAAATGGATGGTTTACTACTGTCCATAGGAAAACAACCGACCGCAACACTTTTCTTCATTATCGTAGTGCCCATCCTATTCAGTTAAAAGATAGTCTGCCACAATCACAGTTTATCCGATATCGTCGGAATTGTTCTACTGTTCAAGCCTATAAAGATCAAGCACAGCTGTTACAGAATAATTTTCTCGATCGTGGCTATCCCCGGCCTGTTATTCATAAAGCTTATAAAAGAGCTTTATATGCCAATCGGGATCTAATGCTTTGTCCCCGCCAACATTCAGCTCCATCTTCTGATGCGGATTCTTGTGTCAATCTCATCACAAAATTTTCTCCGTATAGTTCTCAACTGAAGCGCATTGTCAAGAGGCATGCAAATGTGCTTCACAGTATTTCTGGCCTTGAAGACAAAAACTGTACGGTGTGTTTGGCAGAGAAATACTAATCTGAAAGAACTGCTTAGTCCCGCAGTGTTGCGCCCATGCTTCCAAAAAATTTTAGTAATGGGAGTCACACACGGTGTGGCGAATGTAACATTGCTCTATTACTCAGGAATTACATGAATTTAGTTATCATAGTAAGTCACATCGTGTACCTCTATGTATGTCATCTACTGCATTTTATGCCCCTGTGGTTTGGCCTATATCGGGAAGACTATTAGAATGTTTAAAGTACGGATGAATGAGCACAGAAGTAAATTAAAATGTCAACGTCGGGAAGCGCCGATCGTTGATCACTGCCTCCAAATGCAACATAAGTTTGATGATCTACGATGTTTTTGCATCGACTCTGTGTGTTGCATCCCGGGCAGGCAAAACTAAAGAGGGCACTCTTTTATGGAATGAACAACGTTGGATTCATACACTTAACACAGTGATTCCGTCGGGGTCTCAATGCGCGGGTTAGAATGGGAGGTCTGCTGTAACGTGCTGTCCAATGATGATGCATGAAGCCTACTACCTACTATTTAAATGCGCTAACCCGCATGCGCGGTGTCTAGTGCCGGTTGGTGGATTTTGCTCGTGTGTCTCATCTCGTGAACTTCAAGGTGTGTATTACTTCCTAGCTTTATAGCTATCTGGATAAGTGAATTATGAAAGTATGTATCGTGTGAAAGCCACTATTCACTGAATTCGGCAATGTCTATGTTTTGCAGTGCTTTTCAGCCACCCCCTGAAGAAACCTTCCAGGTGAAACGCATTTCAAATGCATGCAGGAGCGTTGGGGAATTTTGCTACTGGCTTAGCACCACTTCCACGAGCACTGCTACAGACTGCAAAGCTAAGTTCCTACTCTTTCGCTATTAACATTCTGGAATTCCTAATGTTTCATTACTAATTTTGACAAGTGAAAGAGTTGGCTGTTATCTATCTCAGAGCAACGTTAGTTTGTGGGTCACTGATGTTATCAGGGCTTTACCTTATCAGAGTGTCTCTGACAGGTTTTGTTTTTGCCCGGGAAGACTGAGACCCTTGGTTGCTTCTGTAGATGACTGTTTTGGCCTGAAGATAGATGACAAGGGTCAAGTAGTTGAAAATATTGCTGAAAACATGCGTAAACAAGCTTATGTGCCAGTACAGACTTGGCATGGCCTTCAGATACCCAATTGGTTTGCATCTATCTTCTCTGGATTAGGAGGACTTACTACTTTTGCTATGATAATATTGGTATTTTTAGCTTTGTTTTTGTTGTTACCATGTATAATTCCATGTTGTATGCGCTCTATCAATAGTGTTATAGAAAATACAGTTGAACGGAAAACTGCCACTAAGATTTTAGCCTTATGGCACCCTGCTCCTGGTACCTTTGGTCGTAACCCCACTCCAGTGTAAGTAAGTGATTTGAATCTCACACCTTCTTAGTTATCGAGTGAGATTAATCAAAGGGGGGAATGTGGTAGGCGAAGGCCTATGATCCATGATGGTTGAACTAATCAGGCAGGCCTAAACAGCTTGACCTGTTAATGAAGCCTGTGGCTAGGCCCAGAAGGATGAAAAAGCCCCCCCCCCAATACTGCCATCACAGAATTGAAACTTAACTAAGCATAACCAAGCATTGCTAGGCAGAATCGAAACTTAGAAAAGATAGAAAAACAGCTTTAATTGGTACTGATAAGGATGTGAGGAGCTTCTATAGAATTAATTAACTCTGCTGAAAGAAAGGTTACAGTGCCCTGCTTTTCCACAGATGCCAGTTAGCCAACGACCTTGGAGGAGAAATGTATCAAATCTAAGAACTGACCATTGTAATTAGGCCTGTAAGGGGGGGAAACAGGTGCTAAGCCCAGACCCAGGTCCCCATTGGATAGCTACGTAACAGCACCGGGACCAATAGATGGTCCAAGAGAGGTTACCGGGATCAATGGAAAGTTTGCCTATGTCTAGAATGGAGAAGAAAAGTATAAAAGTTGTTGTTTTGCTAGAAATCATTGCTCAGCCATTTTGAATTTGATTCTGCTTGAGACTTGTGCACAAATAAATGATTTGGACCTTCTGAACAGACTCCTGGTATCATTGGATTGTTTGCGCTTTGCCGCTACACAACCACATCATCTAGCACCCAACATGTGAGCACTGCTGGCCACACTCACTTGCTGACATAGTCCCACTGCAGACACCCCTGAAACCATACCTGAGAACATTTTCACTTCTTACAGAGAGATGCTTGTTGATGAGCTTTGGGAAGGAAGGGGGCGGAAGGAGAATAGAAATGGTGATCAACTTTATTTCCCTTCCTGTTATCCATTTAACTAGGCTTCTATCCCACTTTTCTACCAGTGAAAGCTGTGAACATTCAGGTACTGTATATATTTCTTTCCTTGTCCCCGAAGGGCTCACAATCTATGTTTTTGTATTTAAGGCAATGGAGGGTTAAGTGACCTGCCAAGGGCCACAAAGAGCACCTGTGGGACTAGAAAGAACCCCTGGTCCTCCGGCCTGAGGTAAGCTGCCCCAAGTACTAGGCCACTCCTCCCCCCACTCTTTCTCTCATGACCCAGTAGACCTCTCCCCCTAACTCCATCTTCTGTAAGCCCCCTCACAGCTTCTGATTTGTGCCTCCCCTCTCCCTCCCACCCCCATCCTCTACTGAGTCCTGGAAGCAGAGTGAACAGACAGTTAAACTGTGTCTGCCCCAGCCCCTCCCCTCCTGTTTCAGAGGGCAATTTCTCCAAATGGATTAGTTTTGTGTAGACCATGACAGTAATGAACCTTACTTGTAAACTCCAGGGTAACTGGAGTATGATCTAAATCTATCAAATTCACTGCTCATGTTCAGCACAGTACTTGTGTGGTGCCAAAGAGAGCTTCAGCTGTTAAGGTGTGATTGGAAATTTCTCTTAATCGGGCCTGCAGCACCCAATACGATGGGAAATATTTCTCTATCTCTCTGCCATATTTTCTTGCTGATAACCCAAATCGTGCCAGTGACCCGACAGCTGATACTTTCCAGTCCATTGCACTCTACAAACCAGGGGCCTTCCACTAAAGTGTGGTAAGCAGTTATCACATGAATGAGGGCACAGTAACTCTAAGCACATGGCTGCAGTAGTAGCAGACATGACAGTGTGTGGAAAATCACACACTAACTACATATCCTGTTATGGGGCAGGGAATGGGCATTGTGCTTAGGGCACCGTCACTTACCAAGTACCGTCACTGTTGCAGAGAGCACAGATGCACCGCCTGACCCTTAAACAGGGTGATCAGCGCAGCCACACTGTCAGTATACCTACCGTGCAGTAAGGATTTCTTCCATGTGGTAACTGTGGGAAGACGCTGGGACGCCCCTAATAGTTACTGCACAGGCCGCACTTCCTGCACGGTAATTTGAGCACTTAACGCCTGCTAAGTGAAAAGCTTTAGCCCTCCTTAGTAAAAGGGATCCTAAGTCTGTGCTGCAGACGATTATATCCTCCCTGTAAGGACCCACTCCCAGGTCATTCAGCAGAAAGGCAGCGTGGACTGGCCCTGGATTAGGTAATAATCTCTGTGTGGTATTAGTTTACTGTATCCTGGCAAGTTCTTATGTCCTCTTGTTGAAGGCTTGGGCGTGAGCAATTTAATTTCCTTGTACCTTGTAAAGACACTTTTAGCATAAGCCCTTTGGGAAAATGGATTCATTATCTTTCTGCATCATTCTCACTCCTCCCTCTGAATTTTGGGTGGTATCAGAGCCGTGGATCTTCATAACCGTCAGGACTAAGGGTCTCCTGCCAAGGCGGAAGGGGATCTTCTGGCTTTGGTATTTCCTGGGATACAAATGGTCTGAAGATGATGAAAGCAGGAAACGAGCCGAAAAACTATCTCAGCAATGTCTGACATGCCAAATATCCTAAACTCATAAGCATTGGATCCTTTTCTCTCTTTTTTTTTTTAATATTTATTTATGCACAAAAAGAAATTTACAGTCAGTTATGGCTCTATGTAGTCCACATGTAGGAGAAGGAGTTTTAAGGAAAAACTCCCAGGGTAGGAGTGCCTTAGGAGGAAAGGAAAAGATAAACATAAGAAATCAGACAGCGTTGGGCTATACCGGATATAACTAATCCTAAGGAGGGTTAGAACTTCATTCTGGAGAAGACATGGATAGAAGTCTAGAATTAATAAACGTGGACAAATCCTGTGGATCAGAAAATACATATTTAACTGCCTTAATAATCACAATACATCTACACGGGAACCTAAGAAAGAAAGTACCCCCTATCTGAGAAACACCAGATTTATACAACAAAAATTGTTTCCTCCTCTTTTGGGTTTCTTTGGTTAAATCTGGAAATATAGAAATTGTAAGATCATGAAAAGTTCCCAAATGCTTTTTAAAAAACAATTTCAAGAGCCAATCTTTATCGGAAACTAATGCACACTGAACTAGCAATGTTTAAGGAATACAAGATCCCCTCCCACCCCCAGAATCCTCAAGCAAAGCAGACACATTCAGAATATTGAAGTCCACTTCAGATATATTCTCCGATCTTTCAGCATTCTTCTTCCCAGAAGGTAGATAATAAACCTTACTTAAAGGTGGAAACAAATCACGTGGGACATTAAAACTTCGTGCAAGTAATTCTTAAACATATCCAACGCTGTTATTCCAGCGACCCGTGGAAAATTAAGGAGACGAAGACTAGATGCCCTGGAAGCATTTTCCAATGTCTCCAATTTATATCGAATGGACCCATTTTCCTTAGATATAGTCGCAGAAAGTGCAGATACTTGCTCCAGCTGAGAGCCTAGATCAGTAACTTGAAACTTCATCTGTGTACAAGCAGAAGAAACCACATCCAAACTATCAAGATTCTTCTGAATAGCGGCTGCATTCACCTGGATCCGGGAGGACAATGAAAAGGTCTGTGTGTTAATAGAAACAGCACAGCAATAGCCTCCCAGATTGATTCTAAGGTAAACACCTTAGGTCGAACCAAAGAAAAGGAACCCGCTACTGGAGTTGAGGCAGACAAAAGGGGTAATCGCCTCCAGATCCGCCGCAGATGAACTCACGCTCAGATCCACCCTTAGTTGCTCAGGGGACAACAGAGCCCGTACATCGGCAGAAGTTCCCCCTATAACGCCCAACGTCTCCACTCCGGGACACAGCTGCGTTGAAACCGCCGATACATGCTCTGAAGCAGCTGGGCGCGGTGGTGGAGTCCTCACTTCTGGAGAGAGAGATGTTTCCACATCCAGCGAAAGTGGCAAAGTTTCCCCACTCGCCGATTTCAAGCCGGCTCGAATCTCCTGCTTCTTATCAGAGGTTAGATGGACAAAACGGTCCATTGGACCAGAACTGGGTGGTTGGGGCTCAGAAGGAACAGCCCACAACTTTCCCTTACGCTTAGGCATTGAGTCACCAAACAAACTCCGCAGCCATCTTAGAAAGAAACTCCTCCCTTTTCTCTTTTTAATAACAACTTCCTCAGTAGGAATGGAAGGGAATGGACTCAGATTACTGGCCCTGTTAGTAAACCCTGCATTTGAGCGATACACTGAAGCTCGATGCATCGTTTCCTAACACATGCCTAATGTGTAAATGTTCCCTAATGCAGTAGCCAAATACTGTGCAAATAAGCTGTGAGCAAAACATTTGTACTAAGATGGAAGAGCACAGGGGAAACATACATACAGGGTCTGCGCTAGCAGCAGCCATACAGGTCAATGCAGAAAGCTAACACCACTTTCTACGCTCGCTTACACGCAAATAACAGGAGCACACCAAATGCAGAAAAGAGATGGGTGCGGCATAAGAAGTCAGCAAAATTTCTCCGTACATGGAACATCAAGTGTACTTAAATAACATGTTAATGAGGCCTGCGTATAGTGCAGAGAAATGCATTAGAAATTACCCAATCTGGCGTTCGCTTCAAGAGCATCATTATTTGCAGGCCTGGTCGGGAGGTGAAGTTAAGCTCTAGCATGTCCTGCATCGTTCTCCACGTGGATGGCTTCAACGGTCCATATTCTTTGGCGTGTGAACATCGTTGTTTCAAGATCAGCATTTTTGTCCGCATACATATTATACTGTTCTCAGTGCACATCACTTCAGCGTTCAGGAGGATTTGAAGATGTCTTTTGCTGCCTCTATCGTCTTGCCATGTTGCTGCTTAAAAGAGCCAGAGAAAGGTGCATGAGGAACAAGCTGCACCTTCATCATCGTGAGGCCCTGCAGACGGCGTCTGTTCAGAAACAGGGCAGTACTGGATGGATCCCAGACAGGCGTCTGACGTCATGTTCATGCTCAACCCAGCACTTTTCCTATTACTTTCCTTTGTGCATGTGTTACTCTGCTCCTTAATGCTGATGTTTTACCAGCTTCTTTTATTTTGCACCGGGATTTTACACATCTGTCATTTGCATACGCTCAGTTTTACGCATCCTTCATTCGCATACCCGCTCTTTTCTGCATTGATGCTTAAGAGTTGCACACTGTCGAGGTGCTATGTAGATGTGTAAAGAGTCACTACCGCTCGCATCTAGCGTTGGTTTCCTGCATTGACCTGATAGTTTACATACAGAGAAACTGTGTGAGCATTTGGTGTTACACACGCTACATCAGTGCCTGTGCTGTAATACTAGTATGTTCTGCCTCTTCACACGGGGAAAGCATGGGAGGCGAGCACTGAGTGAAAAAATATTTCCAAATCATACTGCTAGACCAGTCCAGACAAACGGGTTGTGTCCCCCTGCCAGCAGATCTTGGAGACAGAGAATTCTACCAGAGCTCTGATAGGTTGGACTCTGGTGATATGGTCCTATCCCTAGGGGTCTCCTCTGCGCCTGGGGGCGTTCCCAGGGCTCCTGCTCCAAGGGCCGGTGGAAATGGAAAACCCGACTCCTTACTCGCTTACGGCCTGGCTCTTGAACGCCGCACGTTAGTTCAGAAGGGATATTCGTCGAGTGTGGTGGCGACAATGCTTAAGGCACGGCAATCTTCGACGTCGCACGGCAATCTTCGACGTCGTGTGTGGCGTCTCTTTGACACTTGGTGTTCGCTATGTCACATCTCGCCCTGGCGTTGCAACATCCCGGATATTCTTTCCTTTCCTTTCTGCAGGCCGGTCTAGATAAGGGTCTGGCGCTCGGAACCTTGCGCGTGCAGGTTGCCGCGCTAACTTGTTTTCGAGGGCCGATAGCGGGGCGTTCTCTCGCCTCGCATGTGGATGTTTCGTGTTTTCTTAAAGGGGTTCAGACCTTACGGCCCCCGATATGTCCTTTAGTTCCTTCTTGGGATCTCACTCTCGTTCTCCGTGCCCTTGTTGCTCCTCCCTTTGAGCCCCTGAAGGCATGTTCCCTTAAGGATTTAACGCTAAAGACAGTTTTCCTAGTGGCCATAACCTCGGCACGTCGGATTTCCGAACTTCAGTCTCTGTCTTGTCGACACCACTATCTCTCGTTTTCTTCGGCGGGAGTTTCTCTTCGAATTGTTCCATCCTTTTTTACCTAAGGTGCTTACCCCGTTTCATGTCAACCAGCCTCTTTTCTTGCCTACCTTTGAAAAAGAGCAGTGTTCCGGTCGCCTTCATCAATTGCGTGCTGTGGACCTGAAGAGAATGCTTTATCGGTATCTTTAAGATCACGAACGCCTTCCGTAAGACCGATCATCTTTTTGTCCTGTTTGCAGGCCCTCGACAGGGGTCCGCAGCCTCCAAATCCACCATTTCTAGATGGTTGCGAGGAGCTATTGAGGCAGCTTATATACTGCAAGGCAAGCAGGTTCCAGCAGGGCTCCGGGCTCACTCCACTCGGGCTCAGGCTTCGTCTTGGGCCGAGCGGTCTCAAGTAGCCCCTCTCGACATTTGCCGGGCAGCGACTTGATCTTCGTTGTCCACGTTTGTCCGTCACTATAGATTAGATGTTCACGCTCGGCAGGAGGGTCAGTTTGGAGCTGCAGTGCTGTCATCGGCATTGACCCCCCCTTGAAAGCAGGTAGCTTGGGTACTGCCCGTTTGTCTGGACTGGTCTAGCAGTATGATTTGGAAGGAGAAATTTCACTTACCGTTAATTTCCTTTCCTGGAATACTGCTAGACCAGTTCAGGACCCACCCTGCTGTCAGTTAGGGTGCTGCTAGTGCGGTGAAGCCTCCGGCCTCTGTTCCTTCCTTGTCAGTATGCCTCACCATGGGGGGCTGATGGCTGTGTTATCGGTCTTAGCAGCCTTCAGTTCTGGGGATACTTTCAGCTCCCTTGTACATAGTTCAATTAAACATCCACAATGTGTGGTCTTATGGTTAAGTTGCGTTACATGTTTGGGTTCGCTTTACAGACAATACTGAGGGAGACCCCTAGGGGTAGGACCATATCACCAGAGTCCAGCCTATCAGAGCTCTGGTAGAATTCTCTGTCTCCAAGATCTGCTGGCAGGGGGACACAACCCGTTTGTCTGGACTGGTCTAGCAGTATTTCAGGAAAGGAAATTAATGGTAAGTGAAATTTCTCCTTTCTCTTAGTAGTCTTAAATGGGTTACACTGTAGCTTCATTACATGTCCCCTCGTCTTTCTACCTTTTGATGGTTTAAACAGTTGTTTTATATTTATCCGTTCCTCTCCATTCATTAATTTATAGACCTCTATCATATCTCCCCTCAGCCATCTCTTTTCCAGGTTGAAAAGCTCTAACCTTTTAAGCCTCTCCTCATAGGGGTATCCTTCCATCCCCTTTACCATTTTGGTGCCTCTTTTCTAATATCGCTATATCCTTTTTAAGATATGGTGATCAGAATTGCACACAATATTCAAGGTGCGGTCTCACCATGGAACGATACAGAGGCATTATAATATCCTTTGTTTTATTCTCCATTCCTTTCCTTATGATATCTAGCATTCTATTTGCTTTCTTGGCCACCGCTGCACACTGGATGGAGGGTTTCAACATGTAATCCACGATGACGCCTATATCGTTTTCCTAATGTGGAACCTTGCATCGTATAACCAGTTTGGTTTGTTCTTTTCTAGGTGCATAACTTTGCACTTGTCCACATTAAATTTCATCTGCCCTTTGAAAGTCCATTCTTCCAATTTAACAAGGTTCTCTTGCAATTTTTCAAGATCTTCTTGTGTTTTAACAACTTTGAATAATTTTGTATTATCTGCAAATTTGATCATCTCACTCGTTATTCTCATTTCCAAGTCGTTTATTAATATTTAGAAATATATATATATATATATATATATATATAGATATATATATATATATATTAGGGTGGTCCATAAAAATGAATTCCTGAATTCCTTTGCTCCCTGGCCTGATTCTGGTTCCATTTAGGTAGAAAACACTGTGTACCAAGTTTGAAGCCAATCAAATAATATTTAGGGGTGGCTCAACAAGTTTTGAGATTTCCCCATGGGAGCAGATGACGAAATGTTGCATCATCTTGTATCATCCACTCAGTTCCACGCTGATTACATTTGAGTGCACCATATTTGAACTAATCTCGTCTCTAAGAGGTGACAAAGACATTGTACTATTATCTTTGTATCTTTATTCTTTTCATATGGCGAAAAAACATGGTTTTTATCTCATTGAAGAAATGTCCACCACAATTCTGGGGGCCAAGCTCCCCAGCAAGGAGCAAGTGTTAAGTGTATTTTTACATCACCATATGACATTAAACAAAGGCGTTAGTGAAAGTGCATCTATTGTAACAAGTGAAGTAGAAGCTTACTGGGAAAAGGCCAGGCTTCCTGTTCAAAGAAATGACAAAATTCAAGAAAAAGTAAAGAAATTGTTCAATCAGTGGAAACGTTTGAAGAAAAACAAAGAGAGAGGAGGGAAACAAGAGGCAAATGAAAAAGAATTCCAGGTTGCAATGAAAACCCTATTTGATGTGGCGCATGCCAATGCAATGTCTTTAATTCATATTCAAGAAGACAAAGAATTCTTAATAGCGCAATGAGAACCAGGGTGCCGCGGCTCAATGGGCGCGATGGACAAGAAACCGGCCAACACGGAAGCAAGATCGCAACAGCGAGAAGAAGAACTGAAAAGGCGCAGACAAAAACATGTTGCCGAAGCTGAGGCAACTACAAGCCAAGTTCAGCTGCAAGGATCTTCTTCCTCAGCAGAGTCAGGTGAAGACTCGTCGACATCTGCGGATTCAGATAACAGACAGAAGAAAGCAACTCCACAAACGAAGCGGTTTCGACCTAACAATGTCTGGACCCCAGAGCTTACAGCAGCCCTGGATCGGACAGGGACAACGGATTGCAATGCTCTGTTTGTGGTAGCTGAAACCGCCAGAAGTCTGAGACATTATCCTGGGGAGCTCAATATCGGGAGCTCAATATCAGCCGCTCCAGCGTCAAGCACCATAGAGAAAAGCACCATCAGCAACAATGGACGGACCTGCACAATGCAGTCAAAGCCGAAGGCAAAACATGCATTGTGCATTGGGATAGCAAGTTATTGCCATCTCTCCTCTGTTCAACCACATCCGTTGACCGCCTTCCAGTTTTGATAACGGCTGTCTCCACGGGAGAAAGACTTGTTCTTGGTGTACCAAAACTGACATCAGGCACGGGCTCGAATCCAGCTGCAGCAGTTTATGAAGTGTTACAGGAATGGTGTTTGGATGAAAAGGTTGCTGGCTTCTGCTTTGATACAACTGCATCGAACACGGGACGTCGATCAGGAGCGTGCATTCTTCTAGAACAGAGACTCCGTCGCACAGTCCTTAATTTGGCATGCCACCATCACATTTACGAAATAATTCTTGGTGCAGTATGCTCTACATGCTCTGGAGCTTCATCGGGTCCCAATGTCCAACTCTTTCGCCGGTTCCAAAAGAATTGGGGCTCCCTTGACAAGTCCAACTATCAAACTGGAAAAGACCTGGAGGTGCTGCAACCTGACAGGGATCGCATCATGAAGTTTGCGGAATCCAAGTTGGCACAGGGCAATCACCGAGATGATTACCTGGAATTCTTGGAGTTAACGATTGTCTGCCTTGGAGGGAATCTTCCTAGTTTCAATGTCAAGAAACCCGGAGCTTTCCATCATGCCAGATGGATGGCAAATGTCTTGTACTGTCTCAAGATTTGGATGTTCCGAGGACAACTCAAAGATCTTACCCAACGGGAGGAGGCCTGTGTTCGTGATGTGAGCATTTTCTCCATCCTGATTCATGTGGAAGCCTGGTTTTCTGCCCCTGATGCCGCAGTTGCTCCTCGAACAGATTTGGAGATGCTGAAGAAACTACACTCTTACCACAATGACCGTGTTGGAAGAGCGGCCAGAGACAAACTGCAACAGCATCTGTGGTATGTGTCAGAGGAGCTTGTGGCACTGTCACTGTTTGATGAAGCTGTTTCAGCACCGACAAAGCGGGCCATAGTGTCGGCCATGATCCTGGCAGAATCAGATGAAAGCGATGAGGATGATGACGAAGACGAAGATCCCCCAAAGCGGGTCGGATTGAAAAGTTCCATGATTCCACCACTTGAATCTTTTGCAACTCGCAAGTCAATCCGTTTCCTGAAACACCTCGACATCAACAGTGATTTTCTTAATGCAGACCCAGAAGACTGGGAAGAGAATGCATCATTCAAAGAAGGTCTGAAGAAAGTAAAAAATCTTCCAGTGATCAATGATGTGGCTGAGCGAGGGGTCAAACTCATTGAGGAGTTCAATGGCCGACACACCACAAAAGAAGAGCAACTCCAGTTCCTTCTGGGTGTTGTCTCACAACACCGTAAGATGTTCCCCACATCGTCAAAGTCCTTACTAGCATCTGGACCACATTGAGTGCTTGGCAAGCATGATACCCCCGTCTATGAGCGGATAATACCCAGTGGTCTGATGAATCCTGGGGGGGATCCAGGGGCCTGCTAGATAGGGACCTTGAGCCACCCCTAAATATTATTTGATTGGCTTCAAACTTTGCACACATTGTTTTCTACATAAATGGAACCAGAATCAGGCCAGGGAGCACAGAAATTCCTACTTTTATTTTTCACCCCTATGGCAGTGGACCACCCTAATATATAGATATAGATATAGATAGATAGATGGAGAGAGAGAGAGAGTGTGACAATAAATATTAAAAGATTGTAAAAGCAAGCTTAATATAGGGTTCAATTGTGACACAAAGTTTAATTCAAGTTGATACCTAAAGAAAAGAATCCCTAATGCCAATTTAATTACCTGTCCAAGAGAAACCAAAGAGCAGAGCTACATAATTCAAATGTTTGTCTTTTCAGTCAGTTCTGATCACTACATGTGTAAAGAATGAATTCCACCTTCAATTATTCCTCCACACTCCAAGTTGAGAAATCAGTAGTTAACTGACACATGAACTAGGAGTAGGTGTAAATGCGAACAACCAATTTTTTTTTAGACTTGTACCGTTGTTGCAAAGATAAACACGTTTTGGGGCTAACCACAGAACACTCAGAACAGATCCTCTTCAAAACTGTGCCTACCACAGGTATACAAGTGTAAGTAAACGCTTTACTGAATTTTTTTTTTGTGCCGTCAAGTCAATGCTGATTCCTGGTGCCCCAGAGCCCCCTGGGTATGACTGGAAGTAGATTGCCAGGCCTTTTCTTCTGAGGCCATGGAGAGTAAAGTGACTTGCCCAAGGTCACAAGGCCTGCTAGTGAGAATTGAACCCAGATCCCCTGCGTGCTCTAACCACTAGACTACCCCTCCCCTTACATGCATAGGGCCATTTACAAGTGTAAACCTGCTATTTACATGTAGAAATGCTAAACATGCCTTCTAAAATGATCATCTTTACAGGGAAAAGCAGCCTCAGCTGCACCTATGTTTATGTTTATTAAAACTTTCTTAACCACCCTTCACAAAAGTCGCAGAGTGGTGTTCAGTAAAAACAAAAATCATTAAAAGGAAAAACAAAAAGGAACTCCATAAATCATAGGACAGAGATCGAAGCATTCATACTAGAGGAGGCATTGATAGATGATGTTACCAAAGAGGAAATGTGGAAGGATAAGTGCTGGGAACTCTGTAGATAGTCATTAGTTTCAGGGAGTGGGCGCAGGTGGTGAAGTGTTCTTATCTTGTGATATATTGCTTTAGTGATGCTGCTGATGTGGGGTTGCATGCTCAGCTGCTGGTCGAGTCGGACTCCTAAGTACCGGATCTCTTGCTTCACATAGAGTTCTGCTTTCCTTATGTGTAGTGTTGAAGGAGTGGGGGGGGGATGAATGTTTGGTCTTTAGTTATGAACAACACTTCAGTCTTGCTATAATTAACCGATACATTATGCTTAGGAGAGCCATTGTGTGACTGCATTAAAGCATTCAATCAGCTAATTATAACTGGGTTTGATTGTGGAAAAAAGGGGAAACAGCATAATGTCATCTGCATAAAGATGGTAACGTATTCCAAAGGATTATATTAAAGAGTATCAAGGCGGTTTACATTGAACACAACGGAACTTAAATTACATAAAGCAATTAGAGGAGCAGTGTAACAGATACACGATAAGAGAGGTTACTTGAACTATCCATATAATAGGAAGAGCAGGGGGGGGGGATAGATTAAACTGAATACAGTTAACTTATTTATAGTGTGACTCAATAATGGTCTAGTTCTGAGTGTAAATGGGGTCATTTGGCTGTGTGAGAAGATGTTAAGTGTCTGTCCCATAGCATTCTTGGCAGATGTGGGTTTTGAGAGGAGAGCACTGAACCCTGTGGGACACCATGTGCTTGACTGTATGCAGCTGAAGAAAGTGATCCTATTTTCAACTGCGGAAGGCGACCATTGAGGTAGGAGCTGAACCAGTCCAAAGCTGCATTTTCTATTCCTATCTCTTGTAGGCAACATAATAAGGAGTTGTGACAGACCGAGTCAATAGCTGAGGTGATGATATCTATGAATATTAGAATAAATCCCTGCTTTAATTTCTCAATGCCTTCAGTGAGCTTATCCAGGAGG
Organism: Ichthyophis bannanicus; assembly: GCA_033557465.1. Classification (NCBI taxonomy): domain Eukaryota; kingdom Metazoa; phylum Chordata; class Amphibia; order Gymnophiona; family Ichthyophiidae; genus Ichthyophis; species Ichthyophis bannanicus. Next base: position 69,278,612 of record CM066051.1, on the reverse strand, counting down.
GAGGTTAGCAGAGTTTCTACTCCATGGTACTGTCTAAAACCATGCTGGTGCAGGTCCAGGGGAGTCTGGGAATCTATGTGGCATTTTAGTTGCTGTAGGACTATTTTCTGTATGACCTTCAATAAAAGAGGATGGCTGGACATGGGCCTGTAGGAGATTGTCGCTAGGTTTCAACTTGTTATTTTTAAGTATGGTCTTATTGAGACAGTTTTAAGAGATGGTGGAACTATTCCCAGGCTAAATGATAGACGAGGAATGTTGGCAATGAGTGCACTCAGATCTGAATGTAATATTTTGACCCTACAGGTTGGGCAAGGGTCGATTGCTGAGGTGGTAGTGTTGATACCATGAATGATTTTTTCTGTGTGTTCTCTTCTGGCTGCATGGACAGATGAAAGCTTGAGGGTGGAAGGACTGCTGCTTTGGAGATTTGTGGTATTGCTGGAGGGTCTAAACTATTTGTTTGGAAGTGGGTAGCGAAAATCTGAGGGTGCGGGGTTTTGGTATTGAAATTTCCGGTGGGGCCTTTTGTTAAGGATTAGTTCTGGAGACTGATTTAGTAATAAAATTAGCAGTATTTAGTGGTATTCCTTTCTTTTTTGATCAGTTAGTATGCAATGTTCTTGTAGACTGGTCATGTACGTGTCTCGATCCTGTGAGAGTTTTGTGCGTCTCCACGTACGCTCAGGTTTCTTGAGCTCCAGTTTGGATGTCTATAGGTCTCTGGTTTTCCAAAGGACTGTGTGAAATTTCTTGGGCTCCCATGTGTATTGGAGAGCACTGAAAGCATCGCTCAAGGTGTTATTCCATAGGCCAATTAATGTATCAACACCCTAAAGTTATTGATTGCATTAGAAATTGGTTAAGTGGGAGGCGACAAAGGGTACAGGTAAATGGAGCTCACTCTGAGGAGGTGGTGTATCCCAGGGATATGTCCTTGGTCCAATTCTTTTTAACATCTTTGTTAGTGATATTCCAGAAGGGCTGTCAGGTAAGGTTTACGTGTTTGCAGATGATGCCAAAATCTGCAATAGAGTAGCCACCCAGGAAGGAGTAGATAACATGAGGAGGGATCTAGCTAAACTTGGATAATGGTCTAGAATTTGGCAGCTGAAATCTAATGCTAAAAAATGAATGGGCATGCATTTGGGCTGCAAAAATCCCAAGGAGCGGTACAGTGTAGGGGGTGAGGTACTTCTGTCCACAAAAGACCTGGGCTAATTGTTTCTGGTGATCTTAAAGTAGCTAAACAGGTAGAAAAGGTGACTGTGAAAGCTAGAAGGATGCTTGGGTGTACAGGGAGAGGAATGGCCAGCAGGAGAAAGGAGGTGATAATGCCTCTGTATAAGTCTTTGGTGAGACCTCATTTGGAGTATTGTGTGCAGTTCTAGAGACTGCACTTTCAAAAGGATATAAACAGGATGGAGTCAGTGCAGAGGGTGGCTACTAAAATGTTTAATGGTCTTCATTTTGAAGCATATTATGATAGACTTAAAGATCTTTAATATGAATAGAGGAAAGGCGGGATAGGGGTGATATGCCAGAGACATTTAAATACCTCCATGGCATATATGCACAGGAGAGTCTATTTCAATGGAAGGCAAGCTCTGCTATGAGGGGACATAGCATAAGAGTGAAAGGGGATAGACTCAGGAGTAATATGTGGAAATATTTCTTTACGGGAAGAGTGATAGATGCATGGAATAGTCTCCCAAGGGAGATGGTGGACATGAAGACAGTATCTGATTTCAGAAAAGCATTGGACAAACACAGAGGATCTCTAAAGAGGACTATTGTAGTTGATATGGAAGGGCAGACTAGATAGGCCATGTGGTCTTTTTCCGTCGTCATGTTTCTATGTTTCTAGTAGAATCCGTGTTGAGTTTTGGCAGAGCTTCCTCTAGGAATGCTTGTTTGTCGAAAGGACGTAAGCGAAGGGTTATTGGGAGATTCATCTTTTTTTCTGTCTAGTCTATTGTCTTGAGGGCAGGGCCGGATTTACCTATACGCCATGTACGCCATGGCGTAGGGCCCACAGCTGGCAGGGGCCCACAAAAAAAGAAGAAGTTAATTTTTTTTAAATAAAATAAAAAAAAAAGCTGCTGGCTGCCGCCGCGGGGCCCCCGCTGCTGCCGCGGCCGCACCCACTGACCCGCGGGGGGCCCCCTCTTCAAGCTAAATCCGTCGGGTCGGGTCGGGTCGGGTCGTTCCTTCCTCCCTCTCTCCCTCCGTGCAGGCTGTTCCTTCCTCCAACTCTCCCTCCGTGCAGGCTGTTCCTTCCTCCAACTCTCCCTCCGTGCAGGCTGTTCCTTCCTCCCTCTCTCCCTCCGTGCAGGCTGTTCCTTCCTCCAACTCTCCCTCCGTGCAGACTGTTCCTTCCTCCCTCTCTCCCTCCATGCAGGCTGAATCTGTTAAGCCGGCAGGGGCTGATGGGAAATTTCCCATCAGCCCCTGCGGGCTTAACAGAGGCGCGACGGAGACACTCTCCCTTCGCGCCTCTCACAGCGTGCACGGAGGGAGGGAGGAAGGAACGACCCGACCCGACCCCACGGATTTAGCTTGTAGAGGGGGCCTCCGCGGGTCAGTCGGTGCTGCCGCGGCAGCAGAGGGGGCCCCGCGGCGGCAGCCAGCAGCAGGTTTTTTTTTAAAATTACATTTTACTTTAGGCCGACGGGTGTGTGGGGGGGTAGGACTGGTAATGGGCTATTGGGGGGGGGGGCTGGGGCGGGGACTGGAAAGGGGCTGGGGGGGGTTAAGGCTAGAGGTGGGTTGATGGGGTTAAGACTGGTAATGGACTGTGGGCTGTTGGGGGGGGCTTAGAACTGGCAATGGGCTTTGGGGGGGGCTTAAGACTGGTAATGGGCTGTGGGCTGATGGGGGCTGTCTGGTAATGGGCTATGGGGGGCCTAGGACTGGAAAGGGGCTGGGGGGTTAAGACTGGAGGTGGGCTGATGGGGTTAGGACTGGTACTCGGCTTTGGGGGGGGTTTTGACTGGTAATGGGCTTTGGGGGGGGTTAAGACTGGTAATGGGCTGTGGGCTGATGGGGGCTGTCTGGTAATGGGCTATGGGGGGCCTAGGACTGGAAAGGGGCTGGGGGGTTAAGACTGGAGGTGGGCTGATGGGGTTAGGACTGGTAATAGGCTTTGGGGGGGGGGTTAAGACTGGTAATGGGCTTTGGGGGGGGTTAAGACTGGTAATGGGCTGTGGGCTGATGGGGGCTGTCTGGTAATGGGCTATGGGGGGCTGGGACTGGAAATGGGCTGGGGGGGTTAAAACTGGAGGTGGGCTGATGGGGTTAGGACTGGTAATGGGCTGTGGTCTATGGGGTGATGACTGGAAAAGGGTTGATGGGGTTAGGACTGGAAGTGGGCTGATGGGGGGTTAGGACTGGTAATGGGTTATAGGGGGGGCTTAAACTGAAAATGGGTTGATGGGGGGTTAGGACTGTAAGTGGGTTGATGGGGGGCTAGGACTGGTATTGGGTTGGGGGTTGCTAGGACTGGAAATGGGCTGATGGGTGGCTAGGACTGGAAATGGGCTGATGCAGGGACTAGAAGGGAATGGATGCTGGGTGAGGCTGGAACTAGAAGGGAGCTGATGTTGGGGGAGGATTAGAATGGGATGGGGCTGGAAGAGTAAAATGGAGAAGGGAAAAATATTTTGTGTGGGAGGGATAAAAAATCTACAATTGGCCGGGTATTGGGAGAGTAAGTGGGGATTGAGGATGGAGGGGTAAAATTTGAGTGGATGAAATAGGAATTAGGAAAGAGCAAAAGGAGAAAGATTAGTATGTTAAAGCAGATGTAGAGAGAGAATGGAAAAATCTAGAAGAGAGAAGAAAGGACAAATGGACAGCAGACGATGGAGAGTTAGCAGAAGACACGAAGAAACCAGAAGAAAGTGGCTGGAGCAATTGCAGCTGAAAAAAATGCACAAAAGGTAGAAAAATATCTCTTTATTTGAATTTATTAATTGGAATATGTCAGCTCTGGTAAATGTGCCTCATTAACGTCTGCGCTTTGTTTAGTACAAGAGCAAATTAATGTATAGTTTTATTTCTACAGTGTTGTACTTTCCAAGTTTGGCTTTTGGGATTCCCAGTTTAATTATTGTCTTCCTGTTTCTAAATTATGATTACTTGTTTGATGGTCTATGTTCTGCATGTGTAACTGAGCTGAGGTGTTCTGTTTTATATAATTCCTATTTGACATTGCCACTTGTTCTCTTTCCCCAGTAGGTCATGTATTGTTGTTCTCTGAAATGTATTGGTTTAATATTTGCAGTGTTGCCTTTTGATTGGTAGGGTATGGTGCTTTGTGAGTCCTGGTAGTGCTGTTAGGATACGGCGGGTTTACTATGGGTTCTAAATGGGCAGTGTTTGTAGTAGTTCCTAATGTGTCTGGCAGTTGGCACTGGATTATAGTAATGTAGAAATCTTTTAGTCTTTCTTTATCCATACACGCATTAAGAGGCACGTTTACTAAAAGTTAGTATATGGTAACATTACGCAAATATTTATGCAAATGAGGCCCCTTATGCAAATGAGGCCCCGCACCCCCCTTGGGCCGCCCCTGCTGGAGGCCCACAATTTTTGTTGGCGTAGGGCCTCACTCAAGGTAAATCCGGCCCTGCTTGAGGGATATTGGATATGATAGCACTGTGGTAACTGACCATGGTACTGGGAGTACTAAAGGTGTTTCTGTTGTCATGTGTAGAAAGGCTTATTATTTGCTCACATTCTAGTGCCTTCACCGCCTCTAGAAAGGTCTTAGCTTGCTTTGGAGGAAGTGCTGGGAGGGTAAAGTCACCTAGAACCTTTAGATGTCTTTGGAAATTTAAAGAGGTATACATCCGAGGGTGTTGAAAGAACTGAAATAGGAGATTGCAGAGCTACTATTAATAATCTTTGAACTATTATTAAAATAATCTGTAATACCTGAAGATTGGTGAATGGCCAATATAACATCAGTTTTTAAAAAGGGTTCCAGGGGTGATCCGGAAAACTACAAACTGGTGAGCCTGATAGTTGCTACTGGGAAAAATGGTAGAAATCATTATAGTGAACAAAATTACTGAACATGTAGATAGTCATGTCTTAATGGGAGGCAGTCAACATTGCTTTAGCCTAGGAAGGTCTTGTCTTACTAATCTGTTATGTTTTTTTGAAGGTGTGAATAAACAGGTAGACAAAGGTAAGTCGGTTGATATAGTGTATCTGGATTTTCAGAAAGCCTTTGACAAGGTCCCTCATGAGAGACTCTTGGCGAAATTAAAAAGTCATGGGATAGGAGGCAGTGTACTATTGTGGATCAGGAAATGGTTAAATGAAAGAAAGCAGAGGGTAGGACTAAATAGCCAATTTTCCCAATGGAGAAAGGTGAATAGTGGAATATCCCAGGGATTTGAGCTGGGTCCACTGCTTTTAATATGTTCGTAAATGACCTGGAAATGGGAATAGTGAGTGAAGTAATCAGATTTGCAGATGACACAAAACTATTCAAAATTGTTAAAACGCAAGAGGATTGTGAAAAATGGCAAGAGGACCTTGATAAATTGGAAGACTGGATGTTCAATTGGCAGATGAAATTTAATGTAGACAAGTGCAAAGTTATGCACCTAGGAAAGAAAAACCCAAACTATGGTTACACGATGTAAGGTTCCACATTAGGAACCACCACCCAGGAAAAAGATTTAGGCATTATCATGGAAAATATTTTGAAAGCGGGTTGATATAGTGTATCTGGATTTTCAGAAAGCCTTTGACAAAATCCCTCATGAGATACTCTTGGAGAAGTTAAAAAGTCATTGGATAGGAGGCAGTGTACTATTGTGGACCAGGAACTGGATAAAAGATAAAAAGCTGAGGGTAGGGATGAATGGCCAAGTTTCCCAATGGAGAAAAGTGAATAGTGGAGTACCCCAGGGATTTCTGCTGGGTTCACTGCTTTTTAACATATCCGTAAATAACCTGGAACTAGGAATAACAAATTTGCAGATGACAAAAAATAATTCAAAGTTGTTAAAAGCAAAGAAGATTGTGAAAAATTGCAAGAGGACCTTGATAAATTGGAAGGCTGGATGTTCAAATGGCAGATGAAATTTAATGTGGACAACTAGAAAGTTATGCACCTAGCAAATTACAACGCAAACTATGGTTACACGATGCAAGTTTCCATATTAGGAACCACAAACCAGGAAAAAGGTTTAGGTGTCATCGTGGATAACATATTGAAACCCTCCACCCAGTGTGCAGCAGCAGCCAAGAAGGCAAATAAAATGCTAGGTATCATAAGGAAAGGAATGGAGAATAAAAAAAGGATATTATAATGCCTTCGTATTGTTCCATGGTGCAACCACGCATTGAATCTTGTGCGCAATTCTGGTCACCGTATCTTAAAAAGGATATAGCGGAATTAGAAAAAGGTATAGAAAAGAGCCATCAAAATGGTAAAGGGGATGGAAGGATACACATATGAAGACAGGCTTTAAAGGTTACGGCTTTTCAACCTGGAAAAGAGATGACTGAGGGGAGATATGATAGAGGTCTATAAATTAACGAATAGACTGGAATGGGTAAATGAAGACTGATACTTTACGCCATCAAAAGTAGAAAGACTTGTGGACATGCAATGAAGTTACAGTATATTCAATTTAAAACTAATAAGAGAATTTTTTTTTCACTCAAAGTGTAATCAAAGTCTGGAATTCGTTACCGGGGGATGTAGTAAAAGCTGTTAGTGTAGCTGGGTTTAATAAAGGTTTGGACATGTTCTTGGAGGAAAGGTCCATTATCCATCATTAAAGAAGACACAGATAACTGCTTGCCCCAGTACAAGCAAGTGGAAGCAGGATTGGCCACTGTTGGAAAGAGGATACTGTGCGTGATGGACCTTGGTCTGACCCAGTATGGCATTTCTTATGTTCTTATATTTTTCACTGTTCAACTTTCACATCCATATGATGATATTTAAAATAGTATTTCTGGGATTTTGGAAAGAAAGGGAAGATTAGAAACTGGATGGCAGTGAGTTAGGAAAGCCGCGTCTAACGAGGGTTTCTTCAGTAGAGATCTCACAACGGCATTCATCCAGTAGAGGGGTTAGTCCCCGAAGCTAAACTATTATTAAAAATGGAAAGGACCCCTGGAAGGAGGGCCAATGTACTGACAGATCTAGAAAGAGGGGATAAGGTCAGTAGCACATGTCTTTTTGTGAGAAGAGGAGGGGGATTTTGTGAGAGCTTCAAGAGAGATGGGGTTAAATTCTGCTCACGTGTGGGAGAGAGAACTGCATGAGAGAGGAGCGGAGCTAAGAGCCTCGCAGACACTGTCTCCAGGGGGGATTGGGAGAAACTCATTCTGGAGATCAGAGATTTCCTTGTAAAAGTGGTGAACAAGCTGTTCTCTGGTAGGAAGGTCACTTTGGGATGTCATGGGGCCAGAGGGGCATAATAAGCATGAAATGATTGAATAAAGTGCCTTGGAGTGATTAGCGGATTAGAGATTGTCAAAATAGTCTTTTTTTTGTGTTGATGACCACAGCCTTATAATGAGCGTGAAGATCTATAAAAGCAGAAAGAGAGGCAAGGTGCGAAGCCTGCGCCAGGTACATTCCGCTCTTCGTAATTAGCGATGCGTAAGGGCCAGACCGGATGGTGGTGGGACAAGTGGGGAAGTCATTTAGGACGAAGGGGAGCCAAGGTGTCCAGCGCAGAATGAAGATGATTATTCCATGTGTGAGCTTGAGCGTTGACCGGAAGAGAATCAAACTCCATGGGGAACCAGGAATCCGAGGAAGGGAAGGTGGAGAGAGTGGTCGGTGTGATGGATCATGAGTAAGTAAGAGGTCGTTGAAGCATGGGAGCCTTGTGAGGCTGGGGGTTGGGAACTGGAATTGAAAGGGAATGCAGAAGTGATCAGTGTAAGGAAGGGGGAGAGTGGAGAAAGAGGTCAGAGGGAAGGGAATGCATGGGCACTCATAACCAGGTCCAGGGTACGACCAGCCACGTGTCTGGGGAATGAATGTATTGAAGAAGGGAGAGGGCTGACAGGAGGGAGCGGAACAACTTGTTCTGTAGTTTGACTGGGGAGTCAAAGTGGACATTAAAGTCTCTGAGAACTAAAAGGTTGCTGAAGGAGATAACAGTCTCTGTGATTGTGAGAAGAAGGGAGTCCCACAACAGGGGCTCAAAGAAGGCGGGACGCAAAGAACCTTATGTGGATGTCAGGACGGGGCAGGATACGGACCAGTAGAGACTCTGGGTAATGAAGGGCTGGAGAGTCCACTTCAGTGATATTCAGAAAATTCCTGAAGAGATTGGCAGCACCACCACCCTTCTGTCATTTACTTCGCCCTCCCTCAGTTTCAACTCGCCCTATCCAGCAAATTCACAACCCTGCCATCCGGATTGTCTCCCATGCTTCAAGATGTGATCATGTCACACCACTTCTTACTCATCTCCACTGGCTCCCTGTATAGTTACAAACTCCTCATCCTGCTCTGTGGTGCCCTCTGGTCTGGTTCCCCCTATCTCACCCTCCCATGCCCCTCACTTTGCCCTGTGGGAAATCCGTGCCAATCGCCTGTACCTCCCCTCTGTTTCTCAAGCCCGGTTATCATCTACTCGCTCATCTGCTTTTTATTTCCTTGCCCCTGCCTTCTGGAACTCCCTCCCCCCTCCTCTCGGACTTGAATCATCATATCCTAAATTTAAATCACTTCTGAAAAGACTTCTTTTTAACCTTGCTTTTGACCTTCTGCCTTCTTAAGTTATTTTTCTTATTCTCTTATAGGTATTTTTTTATTAATGTTGTTGAATGAGTTTTTGCCTTTCTATAATTTTATCCGGGGGGAGGGGGGGGTACTGGCAGCGTCAGAAGTGGGGGGTGGCCAATTCTGGACCTGCTCCTCTCCCTCGTTCAGCCGGGTCTGGTCACAAACAGGAATGAGTGCTGAAAGATTATATCTGGGAGGGGGATGCAGTGGGGATCAGAGTTAAATGACACTAGTGGCAGTGAGCCGAGAACAAGAATAACTCAGACAACACCCAGACTTTGCAGAGTGAACAGGACTTGGTGATCTCACAGATGGGCTGGATCATGTAAATGTTAAATAACAAGGCTGATAGAGAAGAGCCCAGGGGTACACTTTGCATTAACAGGTAAGGATCCGAACTTTTTAGTTTTCACGATTTGTTGGTGATCAGCCAAGCATGATTGGATCCATCTGAGTGCATTGTCAGTGACGCCAAGATAGCGTCATCTCTGTAGGATAAGCTCACGACATATCGTGTCAAAGGCTGCGGTGATATCAAGAAAAATGAGTATGAAGCTTGCTTTGGCTTCTCTATTCCTATGATGAGTTAGTCAGTGGGCGAGAATAGCAATGTTTCCACACCATGGCTGGGGCGGAATCCACGCTGATGTGGGTCAAGTGGAGCATTCAGGCTAATGTAATTGTGTAGTTTTTCTATTTTTGTAAGGAAAGGCAAACTTGAAATCGTTTTGTATGAATTGGATTCTGCAGGGTTCAGTTTGGAGGTTTTTAGCAATGGACGTATGGAGGCAGTCTTTAGGATGGTTGACATATATCCTTGGGTAAAGGAAGACTTTCTCAGTGCACCTCATTCCCGCCCTGAAGTTCCCCCTGCTATTCCAGTACTGAGACTCCCCACACACAGCTCTCTCAATGCACCTCATTCCCGCCCTGAAGTTCCCCCTGCTATTCCAGTACTGAGACTCCCCGTACACAGCTCTCTCAATGCACCTCATTCCCGCCCTGAAGTTCCCCCTGCTATTCCAGCACTGAGACTCCCCACACACAGCCCTCTCAATGCACCTCATTCCTGTCCTTAATTCCCCCAGCTATTCCAGCACTGAGACTCCCCACACACAGCCCTCTCAATGCACCTCATTCCCACCCTGAAGTTCCCCCTGCTATTCCAGCACTGAGACTCCCCACACAGCTCTCTCAATGCACCTCATTCCCACCCTGAAGTTCCCCCTGCTAGTCCAGCACTGAGACTCCCCACACACAGCTCTCTCAATGCACCTCATTCCCACCCTGAAGTTCCCCCTGTTATTCCAGCACTGAGACTCCCCACACACAGCCCTCTCAATGCACCTCATTCCCACCCTGAAGTTCCCTCTGCTAGTCCAGCACTGAGACTCCCCACACACAGCTCTCTCAATGCACCTCATTCCTGCCCTGAAGTTCCCCCTCCTATTCCAGTACTGAGACTCCCCACACACAGCTCTCTCAATGCACCTCATTCCCTCCCTGAAGTTCCCCCTGCTATTCCAGTACTGAGACTCCCCCCACACAGCTCTCTCAATGCACCTCATTCCTGCCCTGAAGTTCCCCTGCTATTCCAGTACTGAGACTCCCCCCACACAGCTCTCTCAATGCACCTCATTCCTGCCCTGAAGTTCCCCCTGCTATTCCACCACTGAGACTCCCCACACACAGCTCTCTCAGTGCACCTCATTCCCTCCCTGAAGTTCCCCCTGCTATTCCAGCACTGAGACTCCCCGCACACAGCTCTCTCAATGTACCTCATTCCCTCCCTGAAGTTCCCCTGCTATTCCAGCACTGAGACTCCCCACACACAGCTCTCTCAGTGCACCTCATTCCCACCCTGAAGTTCCCCCTGCTATTCCAGCACTGAGACTCCCCCCACACAGCTCTCTCAATGCACCTCATTCCTGCCCTGAAGTTCCCCTGCTATTCCAGCACTGAGACTCCCCACACACAGCTCTCTCAATGCACCTCATTCCCGCCCTGAAGTTCCCCCTGCTATTCCAGCACTGAGACTTCCCACACACAGCTCTCTCAGTGCACCTCATTCCTGCCCTGAAGTTCCCCCTGCTATTCCAGTACTGAGACTCCCCGTACACAGCTCTCTCAATGCACCTCATTCCCGCCCTGAAGTTCCCCCTGCTATTCCAGTACTGAGACTTCCCACACACAGCTCTCTCAATGCACCTCATTCCCACCCTGAAGTCCCCCTGCTATTCCAGCACTGAGACTCCCCACACACAGCTCTCTCAATGCACCTCATTCCCACCCTGAAGTCCCCCCTGCTATTCCAGCACTGAGACTCCCCACACACAGCTCTCTCAGTGCACCTTTTTCCTGCCGTTGTTCCCCCTGCTATTCCAGCACTGAGACTCCCCACACACAGCTCTCTCAATGCACCTCATTCCCACCCTGAAGTTCCCCCTGCTATTCCAGCACTGAGACTCCCCACACACAGCTCTCTCAATGCACCTCATTCCCTCCCTGAAGTTCCCCCTGCTATTCCAGTACTGAGACTCCCCACACACAGCTCTCTCAATGCACCTCATTCCCGTCCTGAAGTTCCCCCTGCTATTCCAGTACTGAGACTTCCCACACACAGCTCTCTCAATGCACCTCATTCCTGCCCTGAAGTTCCCCCTGCTATTCCAGCACTGAGACTCCCCACACACAGCTCTCTCAATGCACCTCATTCCTGCCCTGAAGTTCCCCCTGCTATTCCAGCACTGAGACTCCCCCCACACAGCCCTCTCAATGCACCTCATTCCCACCCTGAAGTTCCCCCTGCTATTCCAGCACTGAGACTACCCACACACACAGCTCTGTCAATGCACCTCATTCCCACCCTGAAGTTCCCCCTGCTATTCCAGCACTGAGACTCCCCACACACAGCTCTCTCAATGCACCTCATTCCCGCCCTGAAGTTCCCCCTGCTATTCCAGCACTGAGACTCCCCACACACAGCTCTCTCAATGCACCTCATTCCCGCCCTGAAGTTCCCCCTGCTATTCCAGCACTGAGACTTCCCACACACACAGCTCTCTCAATGCACCTCATTCCCGCCCTGAAGTTCCCCCTGCTATTCCAGCACTGAGACACCCAGCACACAGCTCTCTCAATGCACCTCATTCCCGCCCTGGAGTTCCCCCTGCTATTCCAGCACTGAGACACCCCCCCCCCCAGCTCTCTCAGTGCACCTCATTCCCACCCTGAAGTTCCCCCTCCTATTCCAGCACTGAGACACCCTGCACACAGCCCTCTCAATGCACCTCATTCCCGCCCTGAAGTTCCCCCTGCTATTCCAGCACTGAGACACCCTGCACACAGCACTCTCAATGCACCTCATTCCCGCCCTGAAGTTCCCCCTGCTATTCCAGCACTGAGACACCCTGCACACAGCCCTCTCAATGCACCTCATTCCCGCCCTGAAGTTCCCCCTGCTATTCCAGCACTGAGACTCCCCACACACAGCTCTCTCAATGCACCTCATTCCCGCCCTGAAGTTCCCCCTGCTATTCCAGCACTGAGACTTCCCACACACACAGCTCTCTCAATGCACCTCATTCCCACCCTGAAGTTCCCCCTGCTATTCCAGCACTGAGACACCCTGCACACAGCTCTCTCAATGCACCTCATTCCCGCCCTGAAGTTCCCCCTGCTATTCCAGAACTGAGACTCCCCACACACAGCTCTCTCAATGCACCTCATTCCCACCCTGAAGTTCCCCCTGCTATTCCAGTACTGAGACTTCCCACACACAGCTCTCTCAATGCACCTCATTCCCACCCTGAAGTTCCCCCTGCTATTCCAGCACTGAGACACCCTGCACACAGCCCTCTCAATGCACCTCATTCCCGCCCTGAAGTTCCCCCTGCTATTCCAGCACTGAGACTCCCCACACACAGCTCTCTCAATGCACCTCATTCCCGCCCTGAAGTTCCCCCTGCTATTCCAGCACTGAGACTCCCCACACACAGCTCTCTCAATGCACCTCATTCCCACCCTGAAGTTCCCCCTGCTATTCCAGCACTGAGACACCCTGCACACAGCTCTCTCAATGCACCTCATTCCCGCCCTGAAGTTCCCCCTGCTATTCCAGTACTGAGACTCCCCACACACAGCTCTCTCAATGCACCTCATTCCCACCCTGAAGTTCCCCCTGCTATTCCAGTACTGAGACTTCCCACACACAGCTCTCTCAATGCACCTCATTCCCACCCTGAAGTTCCCCCTGCTATTCCAGCACTGAGACTCCCACACACAGCTCTCTCAATGCACCTCATTCCCGCCCTGAAGTTCCCCCTGCTATTCCAGCACTGAGACTCCCCCCACACAGCTCTCTCAATGCACCTCATTCCCACCCTGAAGTTCCCCCTGCTATTCCAGCACTGAGACACCCCGCACACAGCTCTCTCAATGCACCTCATTCCCACCCTGAAGTTCCCCCTGCTATTCCAGCACTGAGACTCCCCACACACAGCTCTCTCAATGCACCTCAGTCCCGCCCTGAAGTTCCCCCTGCTATTCCAGCACTGAGACACCCTGCACACAGCTCTCTCAATGCACCTCATTCCCGCCCTGAAGTTCCCCCTGCTATTCCAGCACTGAGACACCCTGCACACAGCTCTCTCAATGCACCTCATTCCCGCCCTGAAGTTCCCCCTGCTATTCCAGCACTGAGACTCCCCACACACAGCTCTCTCAATGCACCTCATTCCCGCCCTGTAGTTCCCCCCTGCTATTCCAGCACTGAGACTTCCCCACACACAGCAGCTCTCAATGCACCTCATTCCCACCCTGAAGTTCCCCCTGATATTACAGAACTGAGACTCCCTTCACACAGCTCTCTCATTGCACCTCATTCCCGCCCTGAAGTTCCCCCTGCTATTTCCAGCACTGAGACTCCCCACACACAGCTCTCTCAATGCACCTCATTCCCGCCCTGAAGTTCCCCCTGCTATTCCAGTACTGAGACTTCCCACACACAGCTCTCTCAATGCACCTCATTCCCGCCCTGGAGTTCCCCCTGCTATTCCAGCACTGAGACTCCCCACACACAGCTCTCTCAATGCACCTCATTCCCGCCCTGAAGTTCCCCCTGCTATTCCAGCACTGAGACTCCCCACACACAGCTCTCTCAATGCACCTCATTCCCGCCCTGAAGTTCCCCCTGCTATTCCAGCACTGAGACTCCCCACACACAGCTCTCTCAATGCACCTCATTCCCGCCCTGAAGTTCCCCTGCTATTCCAGCACTGAGACTCCCCACACACAGCTCTCTCAATGCACCTCATTCCCGCCCTGAAGTTCCCCCTGCTATTCCAGCACTGAGACTCCCACACACAGCTCTCTCAATGCACCTCATTCCCGCCCTGAAGTTCCCCCTGCTATTCCAGCACTGAGACACCCCACACACAGCTCTCTCAATGCACCTCATTCCCTCCCTGAAGTTCCCCCTGCTATTCCAGCACTGAGACTCCCCACACACAGCTTTCTCAGTGCACCTCATTCCTGCCCTGAAGTCCCCCTGCTATTCCAGTACTGAGACATCCTTCTGGAAACTTCTCCTTTCCCAGAACCTTGAGATCTCTCCAGGTCAATATAACTTAATCTCTGTCTGCTCTAGGTCCTGTGGTTTTATTCTTTTCAGTGTCTTGAAGATGCACTTTTTTGGGTTTCACTGGATAAGAGCGCCCACCTCTCTTCTTGGCTGTATCATCTTGTTGATATGTCATCACTTTCTGACTGTAAATGCAGGTAAGGGGTCACTCTCATACTTTCCATGTCTCTTTACTAATTCGTAACTGTGGGATTTTTATGGGCCTGTCTGTCCCTCTCTTATTCTCTGTACACAATGGGGCCTGTCTACTGAGCAATTTCCACATAGGCACAAAATGGGAAAAAACCTTTAATAGACAGACCTCAGTGTGTCACGGAGTTAAACAGAAATAAATTCTGTTAAATACAGAAATAAAATTAATTATTCAGTTACTCTTACTATCATATTTGATGAAGTGTTGTTCCTCAACAAATCATATTGCAGTTTACAATCTAAAGAAATAAAGCACAGTATATGTACAATAGCAATAAAATGAAAAACTACACAAACATAAACATGCAAATTACAGTCAGCCAAAAAATGAAACCCTTCCTGAGTGAGAAGGATTACCACACCTGGAGCCTTTCTGCAGCACTGGAGGAACAGTTCTGGTATAGGGTGCAGCTGAGGGCCAGCAGAGAGGAAGAGGAAAGTTGTTAAAATGCAAGAGAATTGTGAAAAAATGCAGGAGGACCGTGAAAAAATGGAAGATTGCACTTCCAAATGGCAGATGAAATTTAATGTGGATAAGTGCAAAGTGCATAACCTACTGTAAGAAAGAAAAACCCAAACTATGGTTACACGATGCAAGGTTCCACAATAGAAACCACCACCCAAGAAACAGATTTCGGCGTCATTGTGGATAATACATTGAAACCCTCTGCCCAGTGCGCAGCGGCAGCCAAGACAGAAAATAGAATGCTAGGAATCATAAGGAAAGGAATGGAGAATAAAACAAAGGATGACATCATAATGCCTCTGTATCGTTCTATAGTTCAACCACACCTTTAATAGTATGTACAATTCTGGTCACAATATCTTAAAAAGGATATAGAGTTATTAGAAAAGATACAGAGAAGAGCTACTAAAATGGCTTTTCAACCTGGAAAAGAGACAGCTGAGGGGAGATATGATAAAGGTCTATAAATTAATGAGTGGAATGGGTAAACGTAGATTGGTTGTTTATGCCAAACTAGGGGACATGCAATGAAGCTAAAGTGTAACCCATTTTAGACTAATAAGAGAAAATATTTTTTCACTCAATGCATAATCAAACTCAGAAATTTGTTACCGCAGGATGTAGTAAAAGCTGTTAGTGTAGCCGGGTTTAAAAAGTTCTTTCCTTTCCTGATCCTGAATCTCCCTCTCCCTGATCCCGGTGCCTCCTCTGTCTTGCCTTTCCTTCTGTCACCCCCCCCCCCCTTACTTTCCATGGAATCCCCCTTCTATGCCCCTATTTCCCTTATATCCTGCTGTGCACAGAGAACTTCCATTTCAGGTACGTAATATCACTTTAGTTTTATATAATGAGGATTTTTAGAACTTTCTAAGGTCTTTGAATTCAGTACAGACTCTCTGCAGCTCTTTACATTTCCAAGCAATCAGTCCCACAGTCTCTCTTATTAATTGATGTCATTGTGTTTGTTTTGTATCACTTAATTAATAGAAAGATTTCAAGTCCTTGGCCTTGAACACACCGTGGTGGCCGGTCTGGGTGACGATGCCGTGTTACCCTGCCACCTCTCCCCAAACATCAGCGCTGAGCACATGCAGGTCAGGTGGTTCCGAACTCGCTTCGATTCAGTTGTGCACTTATATGAAAATGGGAAGGATCAAGTCTATGAACAACTCTCAGAATACCGAGGAAGGACAGAGCTGATCAAAAATCACATCACCAGTGGAAGTGTGTCGCTGAGGATACACGATATCAGGCTAGATGATGAAGGAAGGTACACGTGTTTCTTTCAACTAGGTGTCAACTATGATGATGCAACACTGGAGCTGAAAGCGGCACGTAAGTGGAAGTTTCCATTCTCTTCTGATTTTAACACCTTTCTCTGTTTATTATAACACTGACTTCAAGACATACGCAAGCTTTTTTTTGAGGAAAAAACACACTGCTGTACCTGCCAGGTACTTGTGACCCGGAATGGCCGCTGTTGGGAACAGGATACCGGGCTTGATGGACGCTGGTCTGACCCAATGTGGCATTTCTTATGTTCTTATACAGGACTTGTTGATATTAGAGAATACTGGTAATAACAGACAATGGCAGAAGTTCAGATTGAGGACTCCAAACAAGATATCGGGAAGGGCCCCCATAATAGGGGGGGGGGGGGATCGACCTCAGAAGTTGCACATGCGGCTATCAGTGCCTTCCCTCCCTTAACTGGAGGAGCTGCTTTAGTAGAAGTTACACCACTGTAAAAGAGAAAGAAAGAAAGAATCCCTCATGGAGTTAGCTGGTGCACAAGAGTTGTTATGTTGTGCGTGAAGATGACTGAACATCCTGTGCAAATAATCCTTTGCTGCATGGCCGATGACTGCCGCGATATGTTGGTGGTTCTTGCTGGTCTGTAAGCGATCACTAATTGAATGCTGTTTAATACCTGCCTAGGGCCTGCTGTTACGTTGCAATACTAGCGAGCAGTGAGGCTGAACAGGAAGGTCGTGCACAGGAGATAACAACATTCAGTTATCTGCATCTTTGCAAAATCACAAGATCATGTTTAAAATTTGGAGTGTGAGTATTGTGGGAGTGTTGATGGCATGTTTTCTTCTGGACCTGGTGCTGGGTGTTTTCTGTATGTGTGATTGTAGGTGGATTGCTGATAGATCGTGTATTATATTTATTTTTATTGTGGGAGTCTGAGTATTGTGGGAGTGTTGATGGCGTGTTTTCTTCTGGACCTGGTGCTGGGTGTTTTCTGTATGTGTGATTGTAGGTGGATTGCTGATAGATCGTGTATTATATTTATTTTTATTGTGGGAGTGTTGATGGCGTGTTTTCTTCTGGACCTGGTGCTGGGTGTTTTCTGTATCTGTGATCGTAGGTGGATTGCTGATAGATCGTGTATTATATTTATTTTTATTGTGGGAGTGTGAGTATTGCGGGAGTGTTGATGGTGTGTTTTCTTCTGGACCTGGTGCTGTGTGTTTTCTGTATGTGTGATTGTAGGTGGATTGCTGATAGATCGTGTATTATATTTATTTTTGTAACGGGTCTTTCCCTTGTCAGTCACTCCAGGCCAGGGAAGTCCCAAACCCTCATCTGCGGTATGCTGCTCCGGTTGTCCCCATACAGAGGGACAGTATGCAAGTTTATTCCACCAGTAAAAAGGCTGTCTGTCTTTTATACATTGACAAAAACATATACATACGGCATCAATTCATCCCCTGAAGGCCACCACTGCTTATCAGCAACTGCACAGATGTTAGCCGTCTCCTTGCAGGACAATCAATTGGCCTTCACACAGCACATTCCCTTTCCATATATAGATATGTACAAAAGTCCCATTTCCCCATGTGAGCCTGGTGATCCTCCTGTACACATTTCCCAAGCTGTATAACGTATTCTCCCCCTTACAATCCCCCCTTTGGGCCTGCATAGGCCCACTCAAAAAACAACCTAGCAGTCTTCTACAGGACAATTAAACAGGCGTTATTAACTGAATGTCTGGAGTGGTCGGCTCAGGTACATCAGCCACTGTGGAAGCAGGTATATAGGAATACATAAAGGTGGTGGAGCTCTGCAGAGCCTTCCGACAACAACCAAGAATAAATGAGAATATACAACAAAAAATAAGTAGTATACCAAATCCAATCAACAGAGCAATAAGTAATCCTCTTAAGCCCCCACCTAAACCCTAAAACCACTTAACCACCCCACCCCACACATTGCTGAAGTCCAGGCCTCCCTGGAAATCAGCCAGGTTTAAATCTGACAGGGTTTTAATTTTTCTCATAGCATTTAGTACAAAAACAGTGTGGTTAGCGAATACTGTACAACTAGTTTCGTTTATAAACGTACATGTCCCGCCCTCAGCAGCCAAAAGCAGATCCAAAGCTCTCCTGTTCTTTACTGTCATTTGAGTATTTTGTTCCAAAGACTCAGCTAGTCTAGAAATAGACTCAGTGACAGAACGCATCTGAACATGCAGCAAACATTGTAAGCATCTAATAGCCATACCTAGTTCAGCAGTGATAGCAGGAGTTTGGAAGACCGGGATCCAGGAAGTCCAGCTGAGGGCATCTAATCTAGTTTTAGTCAAAGGATAAGTACTATTGATATATTGATAAGAAGCTTGAATGGCTTCATCTTCCGGATCCTCCGGTTTCCAAGGATTAACATTCCTTTTAAACCGCTTATGATGAGATACATTAAGAGGAACTAAGGCAGAATAAGGAGTTATTTTAACCAATGCACAAGGCAGCAGGGAAAGCTTAAGGGATTGGTATAGCTGCCCAGAACATAAAAAGTAATGCCCTGCCAAAGCAGGGGCAGGGGTAATATAATTATCCCATGGGAAATGTGTAAAAGCATGATTACATATACCTCCAGACCTATTCATCTTCCCAGGACTTGCAGGCAGATAACAGAATAACCAAGGACTAAAATGAGTAGAGCTCCAATTATCATATATTATAGACCCTTTAGTGCCAGGGGCCATCACAATAGCAGCAATGGAAGCAGATCCATGAAAATTAGCTGAAGAAATCATTGTAGTATTAGTGATATTCATCAAAGGTGTGGAAGAATTATGAATCAAAAGCAGCCAGGGAGGCAAAAGAGTTCCTGCTCGGACTATATACTTACGTTCAATCGGAAAGTAAGTAAGATTACAGCGACTAGAGAGGGGGGAGTGGTTAGAAGACTCAATATCATAACATAGTAAAAACGTCAAAGATTCTGGAACGGACACTGGCAAGGGGGCAGGATCACTCATATTATTAGCCTTGCAAATATCAGAGGTCTGAAGGAACATAGCAGGAAGCATTATAAGTGGGGTTATTCATACAAGGGATAGGACTAACAATTTCATGCAGGGTAAGGGGACGCACTGTTACTGGAGTCGTGCGAACACTAGCAGGAAGCGGAGTACATATGATACAATCAGTAATGTTCATTAGACGCACAATCTCCAACACCGTAATTTTCCACAAATTGATTGAAGGAAGATCCCGCTTGCTGCGGAGTACAGTCAGGATAGTCTGATTCAAAAAGTTAAAAAGGGTGGCTTTAGACGTATAGTTCTTTAAACCGGGATCGGTGGGATCAGACGTACTGTTCTTCAAACTGGGATCAGTCTCCGGACTCCAAGGCCACTCCCCTGTAGCAACGAAGACTGTAAACACAACAACAGAGATAGTCATCAAGCAACAGAGGGGGGGCCATGGTCTTTCAAATGGCATAATGCACCGTTGGTAGATATTCTTCCAGTCTCCTCAGGAGCCTTCTTTACTCGTGAAGCGTGTACCCAGGTAGGGCGACTGTCTGTCAGTACGGCAGTCCGAGTGATCGCGAGCACCTCTTCCGGATCTCCAAACGGTGGATCCCACTGGCCCTTCTTATGGAACAGCTTCACCAGGACCCGATCTCCGGGGCGAAAAGGATGCGTTGGCTCTGTGGAAGGACAAGGTAAGATCTGATAAACCTGTTCAGATACCTCACACAAATATTTTGCTAGTTGCACAGTATACTCTTCCTGTGCAATAAGCAAATCATCAGCCGTAATTACTGCCCCCTCTGGCCACTTCCATGGTAAAGGGAAAGGGCGTCCCATTAGAATTTCAAAAGGAGAAAACCCAGAAGCTCCAGGAGTAAGTCTAATTTCTGCTAATATGGCCGGTAAATAAGTAGGCCATTTACCAGGGGCATGTTGGGTTGCCTTTTTCAGTTTCTCTTTTATAGTGTGATTCATTCGCTCCACTATTCCCGAGGACTGGGGATGGTACGGGACATGGAATTTCCAGTCAATAGCAAACATTTGAGTAATATGCTGTAACACTTTTGAGGTAAACGCTGGGCCTTGATCAGAATCTGACAGGGGACACCCAAACCGAGGGATGATTTCTTTGCATAGAATTTTGGCCACCGTTCTAGCATCTTCCTTGGTAGTGGGAAAGGCTTCAGGCCACTTAGAAAACTGATCTACAATCACTAACAAATATTTTAAGCCCCCAATAGACCTAGGCATACAGGTAAAATCCACCTGTAGGGCCTGGAAAGGGCCCTGTGGCGGGGGCAGATGCTGCAATTGTCCAATAGCTTTTCCCTGCTGTATATTATTCCTGGCACATGTTAATCATTGACTTATTTGTACCTCAACCATCTGAGGCAAGTCCCTACATACAAAAACTTCCTGTAATTCCTTGAGCACCGTTTTTCTATTTTTATGGCCCACCCCGTGGACCTGTCCAATTAGTAAAGACGCAGCTGCCTTTGATAGTCCCCTCCGGCCTCCCCCCTTTTCCTCCCAAATGTGCGAGGAATTTACTGACAGGTTATTTTGTTTCCAATAAGCTAAATCTTCCGGGTCTGCTGCAGCCTGCAAATGATGCAAAGGGAAAGAATGCTCCAAAGGAGACAAATAAAAATCAGACAATAATGATTCAAACCCTCCAGGCCCTCCGAGGGGATTACCCCCGGAAATCAAGCATGCATGTTCAGCTTTGGCACACTGTTTGGCAGCCAAATCTGCAAATGCATTTCCCTGGGACACAAAAGAAGTATCATAACGATGAGCAGCACACTTAATATCAGCCACCTCAGTTGGCTTACACAGAGCCTGCAACAGTTCATTCACCAATTGTGCATGTGATATGGGCTTACCATCCGCAGTTTTCCAACCCCTCCTTCCCCACAAGAGACCAAAATCATGTACTACTCCAAAAGCATAGCAGGAATCAGTATAGATATTAACTCTCATATCAGCAAATAATTCACAAGCTCTAGTAAGGGCTACTAATTCTGCAACCTGAGCTGACCCATAGGGCAATAACCGGGCTTCATACAAAATATTTGGCAGCTCTACAATAGTATATGAGGCAATATATACATTGTCAGTCGGTCGAATACAACTACCATCAACAAAGATGTGAGGGGCCTCCGAAAGCGGGGAGGAGGATAGATCGGGACGCACAGAAGTTTCAAAATTGATCAACTTCAAACAATCATGATCCTCCTGTGCTGTAACAGAGTCAGAATCATCAATTGGGCGCATAAGTGCTTGCAGGGCCATCATAGGGGTGAAAGCAGGAGACTGCTGCTTAACAGTTAACCCTTCAGTGGTAGTCAAAATGACCTCATAACCACTCAAGCGCTGAGCGGTCATGTGCTGGGTGGTGAGATTTTTCAAGACATGCAATACAGAGTGGGCAGATAACAAAGTGGTCTCGTGTGACAGGGTAACATAAGAACATAAGATATGCCATACTGGGTCAGACCAAGGTCCATCAAGCCCAGTATCCTGTTTCCAACAGTGGCCAATCTAGGTCATATGTACCTAGCAGTATCCCCAGTATCCCCAGCAGTAATGGGAGGTACCAGCTGCACGGCAATTGCCAAGGCTCGCAGGCATGCAGGCATACCCTGTACCTGAAGGGGCAATTTTTTGGAGAGGTAAGCGACTGGGCGCATTCCTCCCCCATGATCTTGAGCCAAAATGGCTGCCATTGTTCCTCCCTCCTCCCGTATATAAAGATAAAACATTTTTCCATAGTCCGGCAGTCCCAGAGTGGGAGCTGAGATAAGCAATTTCCTTAACGTGGCAAAGGCAGAGAGCATTTCCTCAGTCCATTCAATAGATGCAGAACCAGACAATTGCAAATGTAGCCCGTCTCAAAATAGAATCCCAATAATCACAGTCCGGGATCCAAGCACGACAAAAGGAGACCAGTCCCAAAAATGCCAGCATTTGGGTAACCGTTGAGGGAGGAGCCAAATTAATAATTGCTTGTACACGGGCGGGAGAGAGCGCCCGATTTCCAGGGGACAGCACAAACCCCAAATAAGTAACTCGATCACAGCACCACTGCAGCTTTTTCAGAGAGGCTTTATGTCCATGAGCGGCAAGGTGGCAGAGCAGAGACACAGAATCTGTAGCACATTCAGGACATGTCTTAGAGAACAATAACAGATCATCCATATACTGGAGAAGAGTGGAGGAACAAGGTGGATGCCACATTTCAATTGATGCCTTAAGAACTAAGGAATAGGCTGCCGGGGAGTCAATATATCTCTGCGGCAGCCGGGTCCAGGTATATTGCCTGCCCGCATGCGTAAAAGCCATCAAAGGCTGTGTTTGGGGATCCACGGGCACACTAAAAAAGGCGTTTGCTAAATCTATTACGGTAAAACATTTAGCATCTACTGGGATAAGGGTTAACAATCCAGCAATATCCGGCATCACCAGGGCTAATGGAACAACCAATTGGTTTACCGCCCGAAGGTCCTGGGTAAAACGGAACCCCTCCCCTTTGGGGACGGGCTTCACGGGCGTATTGAAGGGGGAGATACAGTGGGAATAACTATCCCTGCAGCCACAAACTCAGCAATCATAGATCGTAAAGCTTCATCCTTTACACCAGACAAAGGATACTGCCTAACACAAACAACTGCCGCGGGGTCTTTTAATTTAGCAACATAAGGGGTACATGGAACCAACCCAGCATCGGTAGGAGAGGAGGATCCACAGCTTACCTCAGCAGCACAGGCATAAATAGCTCAACCAGAGCTCTGTGATCCTCAGTCTTGAAGGACTAGAAAAGGGGACTGTTACTTCTGGAGAGAGATCTACAATTGTGAGTATATACTTCTGGGAATTTTCTGAAAGGAATTCTTTCTATTAAAGCTATTTAATCTGTGAACCCACTATTTTTTGTTAAATCAGTCAGGGCCTAGTAGCAGCAGTTTAAGTTTAAATTTTAAACACAGAAGAGAACTTTCTGGTTACATTTCATACCCAGCAGAGAGCTTGTAGTTTTAATTTAATAGTCACTCAGGGCCTAGTATCAGCAAAGTACTTTTAGTTTAAATTTAAAACACAGAAGAGAGCTTTCTGATTAAATTTGGAACCCGGCAGAGAGCTGTAGTTTAAATTTAATAGTCACTCAGGGCCTCGCATCAGCAAAGTACTTTTAGTTTAAAATTAAAACACAGAAGAGACCTTTCTGGTTAAATTTAGAACCCAGCAGAGAGCTTGTAGTTTAAATTTCATAATAAGTTAGAGCCTAGCAGCAGCAAAGAGCTATAATTTAAATCAAATAAGAATATAGCTTACCTCAGCAGCACAGGACAGGGTACTGTGTAGCAGCCCTCTTTTAATTAGGGTCTAAGGGCTTAATAACCACCTGATCACCAATAGTTAGGAAGGGGAGCTGCAAATTCCCCTCCTCATACTGAGGGGTCTCCTGCTTCACTTCCAGCAAGGGAGTAGAAGTTGCAGCCGGGACAGGGAAGGAGACAAAAGGGTTCCCGGGACTGTGGGGAGTCAGAACGGGAGGTGGAAGAGAGGAAATACTAGGCAGGGAAGTACAAGAACTCTGACATCCCACCTCCATACGAGCAATAATTTCCTTAAGTTGAGAAAAGGACTCACGCATTTCATCCTGCAACTGACACAGGCGAGAATCACCCTCACTTCCGTCCTCAGACGGAGGGGTCCTTAACAACCCACCATCACGCAGGCAAGCACTATCAGCCAGCACGGGTAAACCTGACCCATCCTGACAGGCTTGCCGGCGTTTCCTGCACTCCCTCTGTATTTCAACCTGGTTAAGGGTAAGTAGAACCCCCCCCCACCACGGCCGCCAGGACCAAATCCTCCAAGGACTCATTGCTCTTCAGAGAGGGAAGAACAGGATATAAGCCAAGAGCAGCAGTCATATACAGAGGAGGAGGATGAACAGACTCAGGGGAAAGAGTGGCAGATGGTGCTGCAGAAACGGGAGTTTTAGAAGGAGTAACCTGAGATGTGACTGTAGAGGCGGAAGAAGGGCCAGATGGCTCAATAGAGCCAGGCGGCCCATTATAATAAGGAGCTAACTGCAGCCACACAGTTCCACACTCCTTCATGTAAGATTTAGGCCATTTGGGATCACCTGAATAAAAAGGAAAAACTTTCTTATCCCCTAAACACAATCCCTTTATCATGCCCAAATGCCAGGCAGAAAAACTGCCCTCCCGGGGAAAGGGGTTAGAACTGCGGAGACTCTCCGTCCACCAAGCCATATTGTCCACCCATGGATTAGTATAATAGCCTCCTGCCACCCGATCCACATATTCTTTAGGAGATTCTGAATCTGCGGGAGGGGCCCCTGGGGGAACAAGAGTACGGCTGGAATACAAGTTCTTTTTAACAGTGGATTTAAACCTAATGAAAAGTTTAGGCTGCAGCGATGCAATCACTCCGGCGGAGTCCGGGCTGGTCCCCTTACCTTGGGACTGGCCCATTCTCTAATAATTACAACAACCGCACGTCTGGCCACTTGCTTTCTGCACAGTACCTGTCACCAGCGCTGTCGCTTCGGAGAACGGCAGGGGCGTCTTGGCAAACTCACACAGACACACAAGCACACAGTCTTCACAGCAACCACAGATGAGAAAAAATAAATTTAGCTTTCCCTCCGCTTCCCACCCCAGGAACAGGAAAGTCCCACCACTTTACCATGCTACCAAAGCACCAGGGACACCCCCCCCCCCCCCCCCCGGCCAACGGGAGGATCCCACTTCTGACACCAAATTGTAACGGGTCTTTCCCTTGTCAGTCACTCCAGGCCAGGGAAGTCCCGAACCCTCATCTGCGGTATGCTGCTCCGGTTGTCTGGAATCCAGGGGAATCAACTCACAACCACACAGAGGGACAGTATGCAAGTTTATTCCACCAGTAAAAAGGCTGTCTGTCTTTTATACATTGACAAAAATATATACATACGGCATCAATTCATCCCCTGAAGGCCACCACTGCTTATCAGCAACTGCACAGATGTTAGCCGTCTCCTTGCAGGGCAATCAATTGGCCTTCACACAGCACATTCCCTTTCCATATATAGATATGTACAAAAGTCCCATTTCCCCATGTGAGCCTGGTGATCCTCCTATACACATTTCCCAAGCTGTATAATGTATTCTCCTCATTACAATTTTTATTGTGGGAGTGTGAGTATTATGGGAGTGTTGATGGCGTGTTTTCTTCTGGACCTGGTGCTGGGTGTTTTCTGTATGTGTGATTGTAGGTGGATTGCTGATAGATCGTGTATTATATTTATTTTTATTGTGGGAGTGTGGGTATTGTGGGAGTGTTGATGGTGTGTTTTCTTCTGGACCTGGTGCTGGGTGTTTTCTGTATGTGTGATTGTAGGTGGATTGCTGATAGATCGTGTATTATATTTATTTTTATTGTGGGAGTATGAGTATTGTGGGAATGTTGATGGCGTGTTTTCTTCTGCACCTGGTGCTGGGTGTTTTTTGTATGTGTGATTGTAGGTGGATTGCTGATAGATTGTGTATTATATTTATTTTTATTGTGGGAGTATGAGTATTGTGGGAATGTTGATGGCATGTTTTCTTCTGCACCTGGTGCTGGGTGTTTTTTGTATGTGTGATTGTAGGTGCATTGCTGATAGGTTGTGTATTATGTTTATTTTTGTACTTAGCTCCCACCTTTCCAGAGCAGTTCAAGGCAAGTTACCTTCAGGCACAGTAGCTGCTTCCTAGTTCTCAGAGGACGCACCATCTAAGTTTGTACCTGAAGCAATGAAAGATTGAGTGGCTTTCCCGAGGCTACACAGAGAATCAGTGGGATTTGAACTTTGATCTCCTCAGTTCTCTGCAGACAAGCAGGTGATGCAGAGACACTCTACAGGTGCCGTTCTCAATGGTGCCTTCATGCTGGGCTCTCCCCTAGATCACAGAAATCCATTTAGACTTCTTGGCACATGCGTGTTCCTTCCCGCGCAACCATCCTGCTCACGTCAGTTTATTCTTGACCGCCGCTTGATTACCAGCGACTCTCCCCTCTTCCGTCGGATTACCCAAAATTTTTCTTGTGATAGCGCTTACCTTTGTGGGTTTATTCTCAGCGTCTCACTTACCCAGCTGTGAAACAGAAAACAAAAAAAAAGAATCCCATCTGTCACCTTGCACAGAGTGGCCCAGTGGGGCTGTTGCACTGATCAGGGGATTAGTGCCTCAAATCAGAAGTCTCAAATTGGAAATCTCAGCTAAAGCAAAAATAAATAAATAAATGTTGCAGCCTGCTAATTTGACATAGCACCGCATACGGCTCCTTATAACCTAGACCGTATGACAGAAAACTGACAGTACTCGGCCTCTTCACTCGCCCTCCTCCCATTGAGCCCAGACCATGCATGATCAGGAGTGAGCAGGGCAGCCGTGAGACCGGGAAAGATCTCCTGTTGGTGGCGGCAATGGTCTCTTCAGTCCAGAGCCTGCTATCTCAGGCTGGAGGCTTCCCTCTCTCCCCTTCAGACTCTGCATACTCACAGCACAGTGCTGCAGCAGTGGGACAGACAGGAGGAAGGCAAAGGCTAAATCCAGGCGCAAATCATCTACAGGAACATTGGGGGGGACCCCCGCCTCGTCATCAGGTATGGGCCCCAAACGCCATGCACATGGGTGTTATAGAGCACATGATGAACCCCCACTAAAAACTTTGAGATGTCAGAAGCCAACCATGCCTGCACTAACTCCACGGAGTCCTTCTCCTTGTGTCTCACAGATCTCTAGCCCTGGTTCCTCTCTCCTATCACTGCTCAGACGGTTTGTGCAGCTCTGTGGAGCCATCTTGCAGCAGACTCCTAACGAGGGTGTGCAGACCACCCAACCAGACACTCTAGTGGACCCCAGAGAGTGCCTTTGCTCCAAATCCCCTCCACTGATCAACTAGTGGTCTCTACAGCCACTAGAGGAGTCTGACTGCCCCTTTCTCACACTGGCACTGTCGCAAGGAGACAAAGACACTCCTTCTCATTCACAGGACAAAAATCCTCCAAAGAGATCCAAGGGGACGACTCCTATATTAAATTTCTTCAGAAAATCTCTTGGGCCCTCGCCTTAAGCGACTCCCAAACACTGACTTTGAAGGCATGCAGAGCCCCTAAGGTAATCATCACTTTGCCAGTAAACCCCATCCTGCAAGACCTACCAGCATCTATCTGGAAAAAACCCTCTATGGTGTATGCTGCCTCCCGATCTCTGAACCTCAAATATAAAATGCTTCCAGCTCCTGAATTGCCGCAGGGCAATACAAAATCATAAAATAATATAGATGTAAAGAATAAATATAAAAACAGGAAAGACATGAGTAAATATGAAGTGTTAAAACGTAATAAAGAAATACTTACTATAATGCACCCTAGGTGCGCAACTGGTATGAATAAAACAGTGAAAACTGTTTATAGGACTTGCATAGCTGATAACAAAAACGTAATACAAACTTAATAAAACAATTTACAACATAAAAATAAAAATAAACTCCTAATTATATACAACTGTACTCAAAAAAATGTTTAGTATAGTTTTATATGAACAAAAGGGGACATAATGTACTAAACCGTAACTTAAAAAGTAACAATTAGCCCTAGACACCTTATACATACAGTATGAAATAAAAAAACGTCATGTTTAAAAAATATATATAAAAAATATATATATATATATCATAATTATAGTGATTACACTGCTGTTATAACTGTATGTATAAGGTGTCTAGGGCTAATTTATTTTATTTATTTATTTAATTTTCGTATATACCGCGCTATTTGTCATCAGTGCGGTTTACATTGAAACAATACAACATTTGGTCAGATATAACAGACCTATTACAAGTAACAGGAAAATTAACATGGAAGTAAACAGGGAAATAATTTATATTTCTAGAAAATACATGTTGGAGATATATAAAATCTATATAGTTAGTTAGGGTAGGTATGAGGTTAAAAGGATGGGGGAGGGGAAGGGGTGTTTAGGTGTTTGAAGTGTGCGATGAAAAGGTGGTGTTTAAGGGCTTTTTTGAATTGTTTGATGTCTAATTGCTCTGATATTGGGAGGGAGTTTGTTCCAACATCTAGGAGCATAATTCGAAAAAGCCCTATTGATGGATGATTGATTAGCTTTTAAGGAAACATTTGGTATAAGTAGTGTGTCAACAGCTGGAGATCTCCTGGACCTGTTATTTGTTGTGTGTATGATGAGATCAGAGATGGAATCTGGAGAAATATTATTGAAGGCCCTAAAGGTGGTAAGGATGGCCTTATATTGGATTCTACAGTTTATTGGTAGCCAATGAAGCTTCTCTAGAATGGGGGAAATATGCTCACACTTTGATGATCCGCAGAGGATACGAGCAGCTGCGTTCATGGCTAATTGTAGAGGATTAATAGTTATATTTGGTAAGCCATGGAGTATTATGTTAGCATAATCAAAGTGCGGCGTGACTAGAGCTTGAAAGATGGTGCGGAAGTCATCAGACTTTATCATAGGTCTCAGATGACGAAGGGTTTTTATCTTGAAGTAAACCGCCTTTACGGTGCGTTTTATATGTTCCTTGAAGTCTAACCTTTGATCCAGAATTACTCCTAGATATCGAATATTTGATTTGACTGGGAGATCAGCATCTCTGACTTTTAGAATTGATGGAGGGGAGAAAGATTTATTCCTTGTGATTATTAGAACCTCTGTTTTTTTAAAGTTAATACGGAGGTTTTGAGAGAGAAGCCAATCAGTTATTGAATTAAAACAGTTGATTAGCACTGTATAGTTTGGGTATGATAAAGATATCGGTGAGAATAATAGCACATCATCCGCATACATAAGGCAGGATATACCAAAAGAGCGTGCAATGTCACAGATTGGCTGCATATAGATGTTGAACAGCAGCGCAGACAAGGAGGAGCCTTGTGGTACACCTTGTTTCTGCTGAAAGGGATTAGAAGTAGCATTACCAATACGAACTTGTTGTAATCTACCTTCCAGGTAGGATTTGCACCAGTCCCAAGCACGGTTCTTGATTCCCTTCTCATGAAGTCGCTTTAGTAGTTGTATGTGATCCACAGAATCGAACGCAGCAGCTATATCAAGAAATATTAGAGCAAAGCCATTTTTCAGATTGTCAATGCCGTTGATAAGTGTATTGATTAATGTTGTTAGGAGAGTTTCTACACCGTGGGCTTCCCTGAATCCATGTTGACATGGATCTAAAGGGGAAAATGAGTCTATATGCTGTTGTATCTGCCTGAGAGTTAATTTCTCAAGAATTTTGGCTAGAAATGGGATACTAGAGATTGGACGGTATGAGTCCTCCTTCTTTGGGTCAAGCTGGTTGTTTTTCAGCAGTGGTCGGATGTATGTATGTTTGAGAGCATCTGGGAAGACACCAGATTCAAATGACAGCTTCGCTATGTTAGCTATAAAAGGGCTGAGTTCTGTGCGCATAGATCTTATCCAGTGTGCTGGGCATGGGTCAGATGGTGAAGTTGTCGTGTTGATGGAGGTAATAACTTCATTTATGGTTTTTACAGAGGGTGGTGAGAGGTTGGTGATTGAAAACTGCGGAAGGGAAGTTTGGACAGGTTCATGTAATGATGTAGTATTTGTTTTTATTGATTTGGATTGGATGTAGTTCGCATAGGCTTGGGGCTGAATCCCTTCTTGTTGTGGTGGAGATGGTTGATTGATAAAGGACTTTACTAGATTAAATAAGTCTCTTGGTTTATTCAGAGAGCGGCTGAGGATATCAGCATGGTATTCTTTTCTCTTAGCCCAAATTGATTCACGATGTTGTTTAAGATGTTCTAAGTAGGTAGTTTGGTCAGAGGAATTACGTGTATTTCTCCATTTTCTCTCAAGCTTTCTGAGGTGGAGGAGAGAGGTACGTAGTTCATGTGAGAACCATGGGGCAGATTGTTTTTTAGTAACTCGGTTGTCAGATGTTGACTTTTTGATCAAGGCTGGGAGTTGCGAGTATGAGGAGAGGGTATTGTTCCAGTTGTTTACAATATCATTGAGATTATCTGTTAGTTTGGCAAGCTTTGGGAGAGCATGGTTTTTGAAGTCATCACTGTCTAGTTGCTTGAATCTTGTAGATTTTTTGCATCCAGTTGAGTTTAGACAGTAGTCTGTGAATTGATATGCTGGTATCTGAAAAGTTATTAGGTTATGGTCAGACCATGGGACGGGGTAATAGAGAGATCAATTTTGTTCATCATAATCATGTCATGTTGAGGGATAAAGATTAGGTCCAAGAGATTCCCACTTTGATGGGTAGGATTAGCCACTACTTGTTTGTAGTTGAGGTCAGACATTGCTTCTAAGAAAGACTTGGCTAGGGTAGGTTGAGTAGAAGCCAGATTAAAGTCGCCTAATAACCAGTTTGGTTTGGAGGGGTCTTCTGGGTTACAGGCTAGGTCAATGATGTCTGAAAGTTCATCAGAAACAGCATTTGGTGCTCTGTAGATGAGGTTGATGGAGTTGGATTTGTTGGTAATAGTTAGTGTGTTTAAGTGTTGTGTACTTTTGATTAAATGTATGCGATATTGTAGCACTGTTTTTGTAAGTATTAGGACACCACCGCCTCTTCTGTGTTCTCTGTTGCAGGTGTAGATTGTGAAGTTGGGTGGAGTAAGGTGGTTTAATATTACATTGTCTGTATTAGAGAGCCAAGTTTCAGTAACCAAAAGTATATCTAAATTGTATTTGGTTATTAGGTCTGTGATTACAGGCCATTTATTGCGTGTAGAGCGTGCATTAACAACTGCACATTTTAGGTCTGGTTGATGTTTCGCTTTTTTGTTTTTGTCTTTGGTGGAGTTTGTAAGATCAAGAGATACATAAAGAAGATGTGATTGTCTCTTATGATAAGTGTTTGGGAGTATGTGGTTTTGATTCATAGAATGTTTCCTACATGTATTGTGGATTAGATGAATCGGGTTGTAGTGATTTGTAAAAGTAGCAGAGACATGAAAAGTACAGGTTAGCGTGTAGATTAGGGTAATAGTAAATAATGAGGATGTCATTTTGTGGTTTGAAGGGTTGTTTCTAAGTAAACAAAAGAGTAAGGGTGCAAAGTGCTTATTAGTAGATATAGTTATACAGTGGATATAGTTATACACAGTTGTACACAGTTTTAAACAAATTGAAAGTTGTGGATGAGCAATAAAGCAAGTACCTTATTAGTAAATATAGTTATTCAGTAGATACAGTTATACACAGTTGTACACAGTTATGAACAAATTGAACGTTGTGGAGGAAAATTAAGGAAATTGATATAGATTAATACAATTAATTGAAACAGCTTACAGTTTTGAGAAGAGGAAGGCTCTTGTTATTAGAATATCAGCATTGCTGCTTGGAGGATCACGATGTTTGCTGAGTTGATGTTCACTGATTCAGGATCACAAGGATTGAGTGCCGGCTCCGGCTACCGGTCCCCGCCTAAGGGCCCTCTGGCGAGGCCCTCAGGCGCAGGCCCGCCAGGCACGGGCGCGCCCGATGGCGCTTCCTTTTTAAAAAGCAAGCTGGATCTCTGATTGGGCAGCAGGTCTGATGGCTGTTAGCTGCTTCAGCTATACAGATGGAATTGTTTTATTAAGTTTGTATTACTGTACATATCGCGGACCCTGGACATACAGGGCCAACATTAGAATCAGCCCTGTATGTCCAGGGCCAGCGACCGCTCACTACCCACCTCTGATCCTCCACCTCTGATCCTCCACTTCCCTGCCTCCGTCTAACTTCCCCATACAACAGGCAGGGAAGTTAGATGCCAGTGGAGAAGGCACAAATAGCAGGGATGGGCATCCCTGCTGGGATGTCTATCCACCCTATTCGTGGCACAGATTGGGGCCAATGTTTTTTAAAAAATGCTACTACATCATTTATGACCCGTGTGTGATTTCCAGTGTGACTGATGGAGTGATCAGTGCACAATTGCTAATCATCTTGTCGCTATCAGAGCATGAATCTTTCTCGTTCTGACAGATGGATGTTCTTTTCCTTCAGGTATGGGCAGTGATCCTCACATCTCTATGGTTGATCATCAGGACAGAGGGATAAAGGTGGTGTGTGAATCTGCAGGATGGTATCCAAAGCCCAGTGTGACCTGGACACAAGAAGACGGACAGAATCTGACATCAGTACCTGAAACAGATATGCACCAGCAGAATGGTCTCTACAACATCACAAGTTCCTTACTCATGAGAACAAATCAGTACAGCACAATTTCCTGTCATATCAGAAACACCGCCCTGAACCAAGAGAGAGAACCAACAATTTCTATATCAGGTCAGTTTATTTATTGCCTTTCCGGTAGTGGTTCAAGGCAGGTTACATTCAGGCTTTGCCCTGTCCCAGAGAGCTCACAATCTGTTTGTGTCTGAGGCAGTAAAGGGTTGAGTGATTTACCCAAGGCCTTGAGTCCTGGTTTCCTTGGTGGCAGCCTCCTGCTCTAACCACTAGGCTATTCCTCCACGGTGTCACCAGCAGTGGCTGGACTTGGGCGTAGGCAGCCAGACACACTGCTGGGCCTGACCCTTCTATATAAGAAAGTGTAGTTGAGACTGAGTGGTCAGGTTGAAAAAATGATTTTATTCCCCTCCCGGGGTTTGGATTTTCAAAACAGTACAAAACACAAGAACTTAAGAGGTAGCCATACTTCTGGCAAAACTGAGGGTGAAAAGAAAACACAGCTTCTCGCTTGAACAGAAACAGGGATTATAACAAACAGAAACCAGGTAAAAATGCTGACAGTTTCCTCTGGGCACATTCAGCTCTCTACAAGGCACTCTTGTCTTCAGCTAGCGCAGAGAATTTATATCAGTCATTACCAATGAGCAGTCCATGTCCTCAATATAAGGAGTGAAATTACTTGGCTCTGTGATCATGGGCTCTTCAACCACCTTACTTTCCCTAGGGCAGAGAGTTTGGAACTTCCTTAAATCAGTCCCTGAACTTTCTTCACAGCTCTCTCCACAATATGGCAGGTAGTTACCAGATAGCTTATAAAACTGCCCTGTTCTGTTCCTAACAGACTTCTCTCTTTGCAGTCTTCTGCAGGGCTTTAAAGACACACATTCATCTTCTTCACTCATACAAATATCTTCAATTGCATTACTTTCCTTTTCCCAAGGTTGCAAGTATTTCAGACAGCTTTGCCTTTCACTTATATATGGTTCCTTACCAGCTGCCTTCCGTTCCTTCCACTGAGCTCTGTGTCTGTGAAAATCTTCCTGCGTCAGAGGTGAGGGTTTCCTGTAATTAATCCCTCTGCTGGCAGATAGCTTTCTTTCTCCATGGACCAGCAGGATTGCGTCAGCCACACTTGGTGACGTCCTCCGGGCGGAGCCGAGCATACGGAAGTGCTCTCTCTAGAGCTCCGAAAGGTGAGCCCTTCCTGGGCCCACCTTAGGTAGCCCATCCTACCGGTCCGCCCCCTGGTCCAGCCAGTTTTCGTTCTTCCGCCTTGCCAGCAAGACGGACCCTACTCTGCTCTCATTTGTTTATTTCTTTGTTTTACATTTTTTGGCTAGACCATGCCTAAACACTATGCAAAAAAATGCCCTCACTGTGGCAACAAGAAACATACCTCTCACAGATGCTCCCTCTGTGGAGAAATGAAGAAAGGCTACCATGCGGTGTGCTCTACCTCCACGCCTCATGCTGACCCTCCGCTGGCCCAGGATGTGCCTGAACGGGCCTCCATCCTCAGCCGAGCCTCCACTGCTGCCGACTGGACTCCCTCCCGGCGGGACGCGCCATATGGGGCCTCTGTTCCCAGCCCGGTGCACAGTAAGGACTCTGCTGCTGCTCCCGGATCAAGCGCCGCCACCCGCGCTCCCACGGAGGTAAGCTCTGCTGTTGTCGTATCTCCGACTGCTTTTCTGGACGCTTTGGTGCACAGTAAGGACTCTGCCACTGCTCCCGGACCAAGCGCCGCCACCCGCGGTCCAACGGAGGTGAGCTCTGCTGCTATTTTAACTCCGGCTGCTCTTTTGGACGCTTTGGGGCTCGCTGATAGAGTCTACTACACGCGGCAGCCCTCTACACCCCCTGTCCATGCTGCCCAAGATGGCGCCCTCCTACAGTCCTCCCAGCCTCGGCCGGGGTCCTCCAACTCCGCCCACACAGGGGGCGGGGCCTCAACACCAGGAAACACTGTGCAGAGCTCTGTCCCTCCGTGCCTCGGGGAAGCTTTGACCCTGCTCCAACTCAACAGCCCGGCCAACCTGATCGCTGCGGGAATCGAAGCAGGAGAGCCCTGCAGCAGCACATATCTGGCCTCCGTCAACCCATCGGTGAACCCTCTGCACAGCAATGCAGAGACTGTTTACCCCTTAAATGCCAGTGCTCAGTTCAACGGTGCCAGCAGCCACAACAAGAGCACCTCGGGGCATAGATCTTCCCACCGCAGGAAGCGGACCAGGCAAAGTGGGCGCAGCAGTAGCAGTGACTCTGGACATGGAGCCCAGCCATCAAAACGCCGTAGGCACAACAAGCACCACCGCTCCCAACGCCGCAAGAACCGCCGGGATGATTCCCACAGCGACAGCAGCGGACATCGGAGCACTTCCAGACGCAGCAGATCCAGCCACAGTACATCCTCCACTATCCTCAACTTGTTAACCCAGCTGGTGAGACAGTCTGCTTCAACGACACCCACGGCACGCGTCTCGCTCTTACCCAGCGCAGACCGTGCACAGAAATCTCCGGGAGCAGCGCTTACCTCCACCCCGGAGGAGAGGATCAGAGAACCCACCCGTGAACCCTCACCCAATCCAGTCTGCGAAAACCATTCGCCTGACTGCACCGCAGAGGACCACGAAATTGAAGCAGCAGTGGTGGGTTCGGCTTCCATCGAGCATACGAACTCCGAGAAGACGCAGTCCGCTGAGACAGAGGACCCCCCGCCTCCGGAGGACCTCACCTACCCCAAGTTTTTGGCCAAACTGGCCTCTACCCTCGCTTTGAATGTCACCGAGGCCTCCGGGGAGACGGTTCCAGAGGTTCTGAAATACCTCGCGACACCAAAATCTGCCTTCGCACTGCCAGTGCACCAGAGGCTACTAGACAATCACTCCAAACTGTGGCAGACACCAGCATCTGGTCGACCGTTTCCCAGGCGGCTCGACTACAAGTATCAAGTGAAGCCTGCTCCTGGATTCTCTCAACCCCAGCTTCCACACAACTCCATTGTCGTGTCTTCAGCGCTCAAGCGCATCAAGTCCTCGCGCACTCACGCCAATAGCCCCCCTGGCCGAGACAACAAGCTCCTGGATGACATCGGGAAGAAGGTGTTTCAAGGGGCTATGCTTAGCGCCAAAATCGCATCTCACCAATTCCAGCAAGTCCTGTTCCTGGACACCTGCATGGCGACCTTGCGAACATCTGCTGCATCCCTTCCCAAGGAATCCCAGGCTCTACTCTCCACTGCCCTTCTCGATATGTCTGAATGCAGCAAGCACCTGGCAAGCGCAACCTTTGACTCATTCGACACGGCCTCGCGCACTGCCGCTATGGCTATATCTGCGAGGCGCTGGGCATGGCTCAGAGCCTCTGGCCTCCATGAGGACACGCATGACGGTATAGCCAATGCACCCTGCTCAGGGGAATCGCTCTTTGGAGACAAAGTTAAAGACACCGTCACGATATGAAAGAGCACTGCACCACTCTGCAAACCCTTGCAGAAGATGGCTTTGAGCGCCACAGTGCAGCGCATAAGGGCAAACTTCCACAGACGATCGTACTACTCTTCCAACAAAAAGTACCCCACCAACAGGAAATGGCAGCCTAACAAATACAGAAACAACTCCTACAGCGTACCCGCTCACCAATGCAACTCACAGCGGGACCGCAAACAAAAGAAGAATAACCACCCCCTGCGAAGAGTGGGCCATCCTTTTGACGCCTATCCTCCTGGCGGTCACCCGGATCGGGGGTCGCCTGACTCACTTCCTAAACGAGTGGCAAAGCATCTCCTCCGACTCCTGGGTTCTCGAAATCATTCGAGAAGGCTACCGGATACGGTTCAGCTCAACACCTCACCAAAGTACCCATCCCATCAGCGCTACACCACCGCATCTTCGCCTAGCCATGGCCACCGAACTGATGCACCTGCTGTCCTCCAGTGCGATACAGCAGGTACCGTCGGACCAGATAAACTCTGGGTTTTACTCCAGGTACTTCCTCATCCCCAAACGGAAAGGCGGCGTCCGTCCCATCCTCGACCTCCGCAAACTCAACAAGTTCATCGTCAAGGAAAAGTTCAGGATGTACTCCCTCAACTCCATCCTGCCCCTGATTCAACCCGGTGACTGGATGGCATCCCTGGACCTGCAGGATGCCTACACCCACATCCGCATCCACAAGTCACACAGGCAATACCTTCACTTCAATGTACTGGGACAACATTACCAGTACAAAGTCCTTCCCTTCGGCCTCTCGCCAGCTCCACGAGTATTCACGAAGTGTGTGGCGGTACCCGCAGCGCACCTCCGCAAGCGGAATATATCCATCTTTCCATACCTGGATGACTGGCTCCTCACAGCCCCATCATCACCGGAGCTTCAAGAAGCCCTGAGCATAACCGAGTCCCTGATCTCTTCCCTGGGGTTCGTGATCAACTACAGCAAGTCGCAACGCATCCCCTCACAGAGGTTGGAGTTCATCGGAGCGGAGATCGACACCCAGCTCTCAAAGGCATTCCTTCCCCAACGCAGGCTTGTGGCTCTGACATCACTCGCGGCCAGCCTGGCTTCTGCGGAGACCACCTCGGCGAAGTCCATCCTACGCCTTCTGGGCCACATGTCCGCCACGACGTCTGTTATCCACATCGCCAGGTTGCGGATGCGGCCACTACAGTGTCACCTACGCACCCACTGGAACCAACACTTGCAACCCCTCTCCACCCGCATACCCATGACCGCCAGAATCAAGGCTCAGCTGCACTGGTGGACTGTTTCGGAGAATCTCTCGGGGGGAAAGGACATGCATCCACCCGAGCACCAACTGACCTTGACTACGGACACATCCAACTTGGGCTGGGGTGCTCACATTCTACAGTTCAGCACACAAGGGGCCTGGTCGCCGCAGGAGACACTCCTGCACATCAACCTCCTGGAGCTAAGGGCCATCAAGTATGCCCTCAAAGCGTTCTTAACGCACGTGCAGAACAAGTCCGTCCTCATCCAGACGGACAACCAAGTGGCTATGTTCTACATCAACAAGCAGGGGGGCACAGCTTCTCGCTCCCTCTGCAAGGAAGCTCTACAGATCTGGTCCCTGGCCCTAACACACGGGTGCTATCTCCGTGCCTCTTATCTACCCGGCAATCAGAATACCTTAGCCGACAAGCTCAGCAGGCAGCTGCAGCCGCACGAGTGGACACTCCTCCCGGAAGTCACCGACAGTCCTCTTCCGCCGTTGGGGCCGCCCGAGCATCGACCTGTTTTGCCACGGAGCAGAACACAAAATGCCCCCTCTTTTGCTCCAGGCACCCGTCCAGCAAGCGAATGGCAGCGGATGCATTCGACGTGTACTGGGGGGAGTGGTCTCTGGTGTATGCCTTTCCCCCGACACCTCTCATTCCAGCGACACTCCAGCGGCTGGCTCGCGACAAGGCTCGAGCCATCCTAGTGGCACCCTACTGGCCCCGACAGATGTGGTTTGCACTCCTACAATGCCTAGCACAAGTGGAACCCATACGCCTGCCACTCAAGCCAGATCTACTCACGCAGGACGGAGGCAAAACAATGCACCCAAACCTCAAAGCCCTAGCGCTCACTGCCTGGAGGTTGAGCGGTTGAACCTCTCTTCACTCATGCTCCCGTCAGAGGTGCAAGATGTGGTTCTAGCGGCCAGGAGGCCCTCCACCAGGAAGTCCTATGGCCTCAAGTGGAAGAGATTCAGCATCTGGTGCGCATCACAAGGCCTGCAGCCCACCACTTGCCCGCTTCCCGAGGTCCTGCAGTACCTGACTTCACTATCTAACCTTGGCCTGCAGACTCAATCCGTCCGAGTGCATCTCTCTGCGATCGCAGCTTTCCATGCTCAGCCCAAGGGGGCTACCTCCATTGCAGCACTACCCTTGACAAATCGCTTTATGAAGGGCCTGGCAAATCTAAAACCCCCACTCAGGCGTCCCGTTCCAGCTTGGGACCTCAACACTGTACTCCTTCGCCTGACCAAGGAACCCTTCGAGCCACTGCAGTCGGCCGAAATGAAGTATGTCTCATGGAAAACACTGTTTCTCGTGGCCATTACATCTGCCCGAAGAATCAGCGAGCTACAAGCATTGATGTCCCATCCACCCTATACACAATTGCACCAGGATAGAGCATCCCTGAGGACCAACCCCAAGTTCGTGCCCAAGGTGGCCTCTGCCTTCCACGTGAATCAATCCATTGAGCTTCCGGCTTTCTTCCCAGAACCTCACACCTCCGAAGAAGAAAGCCGCCTGCATACGCTTGATTGCCTGCGGGCCCTCAGGGTATACTTGCTCCGCACGGAACCCGTTCGCAAAGGCGAGCAACTGTTTATATCCTTCGACCCCAGCAGGCCGGGCAGGCCTGTCAACAAGAGAACCCTTTCGCACTGGATTGCCTCATGTGTCTCTCATTGCCTTGATCCCACAGGCACACAGAACCTGCCAAAAGTGGGCCCTCACAAGCTCAGGGCTATGGCCACCACAATAGCCAACCTTCGTTCTGTTCCTCTGCTGGACGTCTGCAGAGCGGCCACCTGGACCTCTCCGCACACGTTCCAAAAGCACTACTGCCTCGACCTCAAGGCTCAGGAGGACTGCGCCCTAGGAACAGCCGTCCTCTCCACGGCAATGGACACAAGAGAAGCTGCTTAGGCCCTCCCAGTCCCTTGTTATTGCCGATTGCACAGCCGCTGTATTGCACCAGTTATTGCACTAATTTGCACTGTTGCACATTTCTTGCACTAATTGCACATTGTTTAACGTTGCTGTTGGTTATCGAACCTTTCAACTCTTGTTCTTATGTTATTGCACAGTTCTGATGCTGTTACTCTTCACGTGTGTTACTGCAATAAAGTTTTTGCACTAAGCTCCATGCCTAATCCTCAATGTACTACTAGGCTACTCCTCCTCCACCTCAGCATACCTGCAGCTAGGGAGGCACCAAGTATGGCTGACGCAATCCTGCTGGTCCATGAAGAAAACGAGGTTACTTACCTGTAACGGGAGTTCTCCGTGGACAGCAGGATAAGTCAGTCACACAATCCCACCCACCTCCCCTGGAGGAGGTCAACATGCCGAATCCGCTCCCTGTCCGGGAACTGGCTAGCTAGGAACTCACTGGCCAGACCAGGGGGCGGACCGGTAGGATGGGCTACCTAAGGTGGGCCCAGGAAGGGCTCACCTTTCGGAGCTCTAGAGAGAGCACTTCCGTATGCTCGGCTCCGCCCGGAGGACGTCACCAAGTGTGGCTGACTTATCCTGCTGTCCACGGAGAACTCCCGTTACAGGTAAGTAACCTCGTTTTCCCTTTTCAAATCTCTCCTTGGCTTTCTGCTCCAAGGCTCAAACAACACAGAACCAGCCTGGGAGTATTCTGACCCTCCGTCTGAGACCTGCAAGTCTTCTCTTACTTGCCAAGCTTCCTGTTCCTCGTGAACTTCCTGCTTGCCACGGTCCCTCTGAGCTTCCAAATCACTCTCAGCTCCAAAATCCCTCTGATCTAACTCTGTTTGTTTTACACGTTTTTTATACAGGTTTTGGGGCGTTTTCCTGCCCATGTGCAAACTGTTCTCCTGATTACTTGGGGAGTGTTTGTTAGCTAGGCGTGCCTTTAGACCTCGTGTCTCAGCCTGCTTTGGTTGCCCATGGTAACTGGGAAGCTTTTGATCTCCCTGCCTGTCAGAATCTGTGCTAAACTCAGCAGATTTCTGTGTTTTAAAGGTACAGGGCAGATCTTCGGTGTCACAACGGTCACAAGGGTAACATTGGTAACAGACTATATGTGGGTCAAAATTTAGCAGCAGCAGTCAGTGTTTCTTTTACACTCTGGCAGCCATGGCCAAATGAAAACTAGATATTCAGCGGCGCTCTCCACGTAGTAGCTGGTACTGAATATCCAGTCACTGCAATCAGCCCCGGCACTATCGGTATAACGGCGATTTTCAGCACTGACTTACGTATAGCTTGCTGGATAGCCATTTAGGATTCTTTTTGATGTCTTAAGCCATCCAGCTAGCTATCTCTATAGCGGTGCTGAAAATCGCTCTTAGTGGAACTTGACCAGTTCACCGTTACTGCTAACCAGTTAGGTGCTTTTGAATATTGGGCTGGAAGTATTCATATATTGAAATCTACCTTATATCATGAAACTGGCAGAGCCTCACAAAAGGCTATTAACCTCATGTTTTTACTTACCCCTGGAGAAAATGTCCGTGTGCCATCCTCTGGTATATTTGCGTTTTCCGATACTGGAGTGCTGTTCCTGCCTCGCTAAGGCCTAGGGTCTGCCCATGGAGATCTTTTCCAGTTAATCCAAGAGGAACTCACGTCCCATAATGTGCGAGGAGACATTTGTTTATAAACTGGATAACAAAATCTAAGAAACGTGCTAAGGGTCATGCTAAAATATTAACCCTTAAAAATATATGTGTAAAAATTTTAGTTGTGGTGATAATCTGAGAGATCAGCACAGTGGACACTACTTAGTTTCAGTGGTGTTGTCACACTGCCGGGGCCCCACAGCACGTCACTGCTACCACCAGATAGGAATCGCACTATCCTGGAATAATTTAAAGTTCACGTTGGTTTTCTTTCATTTTCAGATACATTTTTCCAGCGGGACTCCTGTTGGGTGGTGTCTCTCTCCATCATCCTGACGTGTGTGATAATTATGGGCAGTTTGCTGGTTGGGCTGTTTGTTTACCACTTAAAGAAGCAACGCAGAGAAAAAGGTAATGTAGCCACTGAACCCAGCCATCCCCCAGGAAACACACAGGGAAAGAGAGGAGGTGAATAGACTCCTACATTAAACTGCTTAGTTATGTGCACAGCAGCTGACTATCGCCATTTTCTCCGAGGACAAACCAAAGGTAGAGCCACATGTCTGGGTGACATCATCCAGCATCACCTGCTAGACTTTAATTCTTCAAGAAACGTTCAAGAGAGCGACACGGGCCCCCCTGAGTATGCGTGAAAGGGTCTCCATGCTACTAACAGATGCCCATCTCTCCTCAGTCTTTCACATCCGCACAGACCCCGCCAGACATGTTGCAGCTGAATATCACTATTATGAGGGTAGATTTATAACAGGTTAAGTGAGCAGGAAGACGCCTATTTTGACACTCTTTTATAAAGACAGGGCTACGTCCAAATTCCGCCTCTGTGGTGATTTCTGTACAAGTATGCACTTTTAAGTGGAACTTCATTTGGCAAGAGCCTATGTACCCTTGTAAAAAAATGATCTTTTCTGCACAAAAATATTTATAACATTATCCCCTATGCGGGTCGTTTTGTTAAGGAAATGCCTAGTTTGTTATCAACAACACAGGTAAATGGTGGTATTTTAGTCATTTATGCACATCAGTGGTCTCTTAATAAAAAAACAGCTAGTACAAAAGTATACGCCTTTGCATCACACAGACCTGTACTCTAGGCAGGTACACGGGTGGAGTTTGGACACAGTGTAGGCGGCACGAGCAAGCTTGTACACTGGTTATACAACACTAGAATTTACACATGTACTTGCTAAAAGTAGGCACTGTAATGTACACCAGATCTAAGGCTGGGTTAACACATTGCACCTTATTTTATAATGTCAAATATGTATGTAGTTGTCTTTACCAAATAAGTGTAAATTATACACATGAAAATGAGCAATAAGTCGGCCCTAGTTTTAAAATTAACCCCCACAGGTGTCATTGCCAGCGGTACTCTGTTGGCATTTGAAAAGCAGCTTGCCGCTGGGAATGAATACTGACCCAACAATTATTTCAATTCTTCAATTACAAGGAAAGACCAACAGAAGAAGTAAATCTGTACTGTAGATGTCTCTGTTTGTGTTTTCTCATTCTTCCTTTGCTTGTTTTCTTGCAGCAAAGCTTTCTTCAGATTATGGTGAGTAATTTTCTTATTATTTACCTTGGCTGAAACAATTTCAGTTCCAGTTTCCCATTATCCTCATATTTTATGGTTTTTATATATCTTGCAAATGTCTCTCTTCCTGTTGGATGGGGGAGACACCGGTGTGGTTTCAAGTGCTCAGGTTTAGTGGTATTGGGTCATTCTTATTTGGTGGAAATAAAGCTATCACAGGCTGCAAAGGGTCCAGCTCTCCTCTCACTGGGACCAGGATTGGCCCCCGGAGATTGGTTCATGGTGTTGGCATGCTAGACAGACCTTAAGCCTTACACCCTTCTTGGCTGTCAAAATTAATAGTTTAGCTTTAAATGCTCTGCTCTTTGTCCCCTCCACCCCAAACTTGCCACCCTAGACAACTGCCTAGTTAACCTTTAACCACTTTTCAAAATAAAACAAGAATAAACAGATATATCCAGACTCCCTATAGATAAGGTGGGGTTGGGCATTTGACCACAGAATCTTGCAAAAGGAATTGCTGCCAGAAAGTGTTGGTTCCTGGGGCAGGAAGGGGTCCAGATGGAGAGGCACAAGCAGTGGCATAAGGTGAAGTGAGGAGCCTCCAAGCAAAATTTTGCTGAGGATCCACCATCGTGGTGATAGGGGAGGGAGAAAGAGAATTTCCCACCCCAAAGGTTAAGGAAGAGCACGGCAGCTGGCAAACAAACATAACTTTAAAATATCTTGATACGTCACCTCTCTGATAAAAGTATGCTTTCCTGGCAACCAAGTCAACAGCTCCTTCTGCTGGGCTGAAGACTCATTATAACAGTCGAGTTTGTAGTAGCAAAAAACAAGCATTGTCACCGAATCTAGAATCATACACGAAGACTGGCTTGGAGCAGTGTCCACAGCACTGTGGAGATTCATAGCCATGTAAGGCTGGGACTAGGGCTCTGACCCCATGGCTTAAGTACTGTGACTTAGTTGTTGTTGTAGTTTAGGGCTGTTGAATCAGTGCCGCCTCCTGGCGACCCTCTAGATAATTTCCCTAAACTGTGTTTGGCCTTCAGTCAGGCGGCTAATCGTTGATAGAGTGGCATCCATAGATGACATTATTGTATCGATCCATCACATTAATGGCTTTCCTCTTTTGTGTTAACCTTCAACCTTGCTGATAATGATGTCTTTCTCTAATGATCTATATCTTGGCATGATGTGTCCAAAGTTTAAAAGTCAGTGTTCTCATCTGATCTTCTAAAGAAAGTTTAGGTTTGATCTCCTCTAGTACTGACTGGTTTGTTCTTTGTGCAGTCCATGGTATACACCGTATTCTTTCCTAGCACCAGAATTCGAAAGCATTATTTTTTTTCCTGTCTTTCTTTTTCATGTCCAACTTTTGTGTACATATGATGTTATTGAAAATACCGTGGGTTGTATGGAAAGATACATCTCTGCTCTTAATAATGTTGTCTAGGTCCTTTATGGGCCTGCACCTTACCATTAAGAAGACAAAGATCCTGACAATTGGCAAAATCAATAAGTTCATTGTTATTGGAGAAAAAATTTAAATAGTTGACAACTTTAACCTATTGGATCAACCATCAATGAAGAAAGGACAAGCAGCCAAGAAATCTGACAATGCATTGTTCTTGGCAGAATGGTTATGAAGGACCTAGACAAGATTCTCAAGAGCAGAGATGTCTCCATACAAAGATTTGACTTGTGCAAGCCATGGTATTTTCAATAGCATCATAAAGATGCGAAAGTTGGACAGTAAAAACATAGAAGGGAAGAAAATTGATGCCTTTGAATTATAATGCTGCCAATGAATACTGTGTATATCATCAACTGCCTGAAAAACAAACCAGTCAGTACTAGAGGAGATCAAACCTAAGCTTTCCTTAGAAGTCCTTATGACAAGACTTTGACTGTAATACTTTGGACACATCAATCAAAGAGAGAAATCATTAGAGAAAGACATAATGATTGGCAAGGTAGAAGGTCAATGCAAAAGAGGAAGGCCGGCAGTGAGATTTACTTATTTATTTTATTTATTTAACAGGTTTTCTATACCACCCTATCATAGGATTCAGTGCAGTTTACATACAACATGAACCAACAATAAAAGTTTACATTGAACAAGAGTGTTAAACTTGGATGATT
Source organism: Ichthyophis bannanicus (assembly GCA_033557465.1). Classification (NCBI taxonomy): domain Eukaryota; kingdom Metazoa; phylum Chordata; class Amphibia; order Gymnophiona; family Ichthyophiidae; genus Ichthyophis; species Ichthyophis bannanicus. Next base: position 69,233,980 of record CM066051.1, on the reverse strand, counting down.
ATATGGGGTTACAGATAATTTACATGCATGAATGTTGTGGGTGACAAATTACAGCAGATAGGGGGTATGTTCTCTGGAGGGTGGAACCGGCTGTGTGAAAGAGTTAGGTTGGGTCGGGAAAGGAATGCAGGGGCAGACAGTTGGGAAGAACTGGGTCTGTATACTAAGGTATTTCAGTATGTATCTATTGTTCATGGAGATGGATCTATACAATAATTGTTCTTTATATCTATTCAATGTAAGTTAAAATTGTATTGTTCAATGTATCGAGTTGTTACTATGTAAACCGTGTTGATCCTAAAGGTGTGCTATATAAATCTAAATAAATAAACAAACAGCAGCTATGGATGCCACTCTATCAACAATGAGCCGCCTGACTGAAGACCGATCATAGTTTAGGGCAACTATCGAGAGGGTCGTGATGAGTCGACACTGACTCGACAGCACTTAACAGCAACAACAGGTCCTTCGTAGCCATTCTGCCAAGAGCATGGCGTTGTCGGATTTCTTGACTGCTTGTTATTTCTTTATTAATTATTGATCCAAGCAGGTTAATGATGTCCACTACTTCAATTTATTCTCCATCAAGGATGAAATTGATTTTTTCATTTGTCAGGATCTTTGTCTTCTTCACATTGAGGTGCAGACCCTTTTTAAGACTATGGGCCCGATTTTTCATCTAGGCAGGCTATGCACCGCGTCGGCCCTTAACCTGCCCACCGACCCCCTTAACCCAGATTTTCACTTCTGCAGCGATGAAAGTGAAAATCCGGGTTTGGCTGGATGCGCCCGGAGCCGCCGAAGCTAAATGGGGAGCAGTGATTTTCAATGCTACTTACTTAGCCCCTGTGCCTTAAAGATAGGCGAGGAAGAACCTCACCTATCTTTAAGACGCAGAGGGCTAAGCAGTAACATCAAAAATTGCTGCTACCCCTTTAGCCCATTCCTCCGCCCCCAACACACCCTGATGCTAACAACAAATATTTAAGATCGTCTTCACTTTCAGCCAGTAATGTGGTATCATCAGCATAGTGAAGGGCAATTGCCTTCCACCAATCTTCACCTCAGGCACTGACGAGTCCACACACATACGGTCACAGCCTGCCGCTCTTGCCCCCTTCCATATAATGAATGCTTCACACCTCTGTTGTCTTCATACAGTCCTGCTTCTCTGATGATTTGTTCTGCATATAAATTCAGCAGCTAGGGGGAAAGTATGTAGCCTTGTTGAACACCTCTGCTGATCTTAAATTTATAGACCACATTACACTGTCCTACCTCCCTGTCAACCACCCACATCGCCAAAACTAACCCTATCACAACTGCCTCACTCAAAAAAACTACCCTGCCACAACTACCCCAGTGCCTCACAAACTGCCCTACTCTAAAAACACAACCTCCTACAATTACCCCAGCACCCTGCTGACTGCCTCACTCCCAAAATATACTCCCACCCCGCAAGCTGCACCATTGGGAAAAAAATAACCTCTCCTGTCACTACCCCACCAACCTGTCAACTACCCCCACCTCCAAAAATTACCCCACCACAGCTGTCCCACTTTTCTGTAAATTACACCATCCCAAGAAAACAACATCCTACAACTGCTTCACCACTCTACAAATTCCACCGCTCTCAAAGACTACACCCTCACACCTGCCCCAACCTCAGAAACTACCCCCAACTGCCCCTCCACCACGCAAACTGACCTACCGGAAAACATAATGCCTCCTGAAAATGCCCCGCCACTCTGTCAACTACCCCATCCCCCAAAACTACCCCCCCAACTGACCCACTGACATGCCAACTGCCCACCAAAAAAACCTATTCCCACTCAACTGCTCTACAGTCCCTCACACTGCCCTAATGCTAAAAAAAATTACTCCTTCACAACTGCGCTACCACCTCGTGAAGTGCCCCACCCACAAAAGCTATCTCCAACTGTCCCACTACCTTGCCGACTTCCACCACACCATATACTCCCCCACCCAAAAAATTACCATCCCACCCACAATTGCCCCCCATCTTGCAAACTCCCCCACCTCACACACAATTGTACCACCACCCTGCCAACTGCTTCATCCACAGCCCTCATGAGGTTAGGATTGGCAACTGTCTGGCTTTTTTTCATGATTCTATTGATTTTTGCATTAATTCTGGAAGCTAGAAGGACGGCTATCATGTCTGGACATCTTTCAGAGTTTAAAACCTTTATCTGCAGTTCTCTCGTCCTCCCCCCTGTGTGAGTGAGCTGCCCTGCCTGCTTCCAATGTAACTAGCAGCAGAGACTGTGGGTAGGATCCAGCCAATTGGAAGGCTGCGGGGGCGGAGCACTAAGATGCTGCTCTAGTCACAGGAAGGGAGGGGGTGAGCTGGGGTAGTTCCTGTGCTGTAACCAGTTTAGTTTCTTCATGTGGTGGGAGATGGAAGAGTTATTAGGACTTTCCCCTCCCCAAAAAATGCCTCAATGAATTTCTATGGGAAAATATATTTCAACAGCTGCAGCATGCAAACACTGATTCAATGCAACACAGCAATTATGAGTCATACGTGTGTAACAGCCCTCCACCCTTATCTCCCCTCCCGAGCACAGTCACACAGAGAACACACACACACACAAGCATGCACAGACACATATAAAAGCACATATGCAGTGACACAGAAACACACCATTCATACAAACACACCAATCCACAGAAATACATATACACATAAAAATGTTTCTCCTAGGACAAGCAGGATGTGTCAGCCACACCTGGTGTCGTCCCCCGACGGCGCCGTGACGGAAGTGCTCTCTAGCTCAGAGTCTTCTGAGCATGTGTGAGGTGGTCCCACCTCCCAGCCCGCCCCTAGCCGGCCAGTTTTTTCTCTTCCGCCCTTGCCTCAAGACGGAAAAATTCAAGCTCTCTACTTTTAAACATAAGTATGCCTAAACCAGGTTTTAAGAAGTGCCTTACCTGCAGCAGAAAGATGAACATCTCTGACACCCATCAGCACTGCGTCAGATGCCTGGGGGCATCACACCAGGTGGAGAACTGCGATTGCTGCAGCAGGATGTCCCCCAGAGCAAAAAGGCACCGCGAACACTCTCTGAAGGACCTGCTCTCTCTCCCGCAGCAGCCTCCACGTCCCGGGACCCGAAGCAAACCAGCGACAAGAAATCAAAGACTGTGGCCGCCCAGAAACCATCTTCCCGGCTCTCCAGCACTCACCAGCGTACAAACGCGGCCCCCGAAAAAGCGCCGCATAAGAAAAATGCTGCTCTGAGATCTGATTCCAACGCTGCAAGTCCTGTCCCCGGAGAGGCCTCTGCCGTTCGGGTAAGCCCCTCTCCGGCACACGGCAACCCCGGGACATCCACTACATGCGGTCCGCATGCTGGCCAAGATGGCGCGGCCCTCGTGGCCCCGCCAGGCCCCGCCTCCGGGAACGCCTCCTCGACGCTGATTGGCTGCACGGAGGTGAGGACCTCCCCCCTGCCCAACACGTCTCGACGCGCTGACAGGGAGATCCCCAGCACTTCCACAGCCTATGGAGCCATCACTGGCCTCTCCCCCGGCGCGGGACTCCCAAGCTCGGCGCGGTGAGTCTCAGCTGAGCAGTAAGTCGCCAGACCGCGTTGACACTCAGCGCCGACGAAAAGAAACGCATAATAGGGCGGACAGCAGGGAATCCTCCTGTCATCACCTATCACGCTCCACAGACCGCGCTGATTCACAGCGCCGACGAGGGAGCTTTAATCAGCGAGATGGCCACTTACAATCTCCCAGCCAGCACAGCGCCGGTGACAGCCACAGGAAGAGTCTGCCAAGCGCAGACATCGATCCCCCTCTGCAGCAAGGGATTACACTGGTGGCTCCTCCAGGGACAGCAGGAGATCCAACTCCCCCTGCTACAAGAGACACAGAAGCAGCAGGTCAGAATCAACCTCTTCTGCCATCCTAAGCCTCCTGTCTCGCCTAGTGGAGCAGACCGCCCCCCCACGGCCAGACCAGCAACGCAGGGCGACCAGTCCCCCTTCTGACTCTCTCGGAGAAGGGCCACTCCCCAATATACCCCAGTCTCTCGCCCAGGGAGCGGACTCCCTCCCCCGCTCCATCCAGAGTGCGTTCTCCTTCACCGACACAAATGGAACCCGACGCTGAGGAACTAGAGCCTTGCTCTGAAGGGGAGGACCCAGATACAAAGGACACTAGCGAGCCAGTCGAGCCCCCGCCAGTGCCGGAGGACCTCACCTACCCTAAGTTCCTACGGAAGGTGGTCTCTAAGCTGGGGCTGGCCACGGAGGTAACATCAGAAGAACAGGAGCCGGAGGTCATGAAGTACCTGAATGGCCCCAAGCCAGCTATGGCGCTCCCCCTCCACCGCAGATTGAAGGACAAGCAGCTGGCGCTGTGGCAGTCCCCAGCTTCTGGTTAAGCTTTCTCCAGGCGCTAGGACACCAAATACATTGTCCACTCAGGACCTGGATTTACCAAAGCGCAGTTACCCCACCAGTCCATCGTGGTATCATCAGCCCTGAAAAGGTCAAAGTCCACGCGTAACCAGTCAAGCCATCCACCAGGTCGGGACCCCAAACGCCTAGATGACATTGGGAGAAAGGTGTTTCAAGGGGCTATGCTCAACGCCAAAATAGCATCCCACCAATTCCAGCACGTCCTCTTCCAGGACGCACTCCTAGCCGACCTTAAAAAGCACCTACAGGACCTTCCCAAGGACTCACGGACAATGGATTCAACCTCCATGCAGGAGCTAGCCGAATGCAGCAAGCACCTGATGTGCACGGCCTTCGACGCATTTGACACTGCCGTCCGAACAGCGGGCAATTTCAGCACGGCGCTGGGCATGGCTCCGGGCCTCAGGACTCTCCGACAACACCCATGACCGTATTGCGGACGCCCCCTGCTCAGGTGACTCCCTGTTCGGGGACAAGGTTGCCGACACTGTAAAAGACCTCAAAGAGGACTGCGCCACACTAAAGACTCTAGCAGCAGACGGCCTTGAACGCCCCGCTTGGAACCAGAAAGGGGCATATTTCCGAAAACCATTCGCCCCTTCGAAACAATTTTATGGATCCAACCGTCAGTGGCAGCCACCAAAGTTCAAGCCAACTTATCAGAAGGCGCCCTTTCAGCGACAGCGAAAGCAGAAGCAGTCCAACACTTCCCACTCCGGGAAAGATTCCTCCTCCTTCTGACTATGCCCCGGTTGGGGGTCGCCTGTCGCTGTTCCTATCGGCCTGGCAGGAGATTACCACGGACAAGTGGGTCTTACAGATAGTCCAGTCGGGCTACCGCTTGCCCTTCTCCTCCCCTCCATGTCAGCGCAAGCGACCTACCAGCCAGCCTCCACAGCACCTGAACAGCCGCTACAGGAACTCATACAGCAACTCCTCCAGGCCAAGGTGATAGAGCAAGTACCCCCCCGGGAGAGGTCAACACTGGCTTCTACTCCCGACTTACTTCCTTATCCCCAGAAGAAAGGGGGCCTACGCCCTATCCTGGACCACCGGAGACAAAACAACTTCATAATCAAAGAGAAGTTCAGGATGTATTCGCTCAACTCCATCCTTCCCCTAATCAGGGCGGGGATTGGTTGGCGACGCTGGACCTCCAGGATGCCTACTCCCACATCCCGGTCCACGCTTCTCACAGGAAATTCCTCAGATTCTCAGCGCTGGGCGCCCATTACCAGTATCGGGTCCTGCCATTCGGCCTATCCCCAGCACCCAGAGTCTTCACAAAATGCGTAGCGGTGGTCGCTGCACATCTCCGGAAACAAGGTGTCGCCATTTTTCCCTACCTGGACGACTGGCTCCTGTCGGCGGATTCAGCCATGGGACTCCACACAGGGCAGTACGGCTCACGACCGACCTGTTGATCAGAGTGGGCTTCCTTCTCAACAAGGAGAAGTCCAGGCTGGAACCAGTCCAGCGCACAGAGTTCATCGGGGCGATAATAGATACCAAGGTCTGCAAGGCTTTTCTTCCTCAATTACGGATCAACACCATCACCCGCCTAGCCATGAAGATGTCGACAGAGAAATGCACCTCGGCCCGTGCAATACTATGTCTGCTAGGCCACATGGCTGCTACAACTTCAGTCCTTCCGTTGGCGAGGCTGCACATGCGCACTCTACAGTGGCACCTACGGACCCACTGGAAGCAACTCTCCCAACCACTCAGCACTCGCATTCCGCTGTCTGCCCGTGTGGTCCAGAGCCTGCGCTGGTGGACGCAGCCACCCAACCTCTCGGGGGGAAAATGCCTTCATCCTCGCATACACCAGCTCACCCTCACCACGGATGCCTCCTCCACGGGATGGGGGGCCCATCTACGGCACCTCAGCACGCAAGGAGCATGGACTGCAGTGGAACAAACACTCCACATCAATCACCTCGAACTCAGGGCCATCAGGTATGCCCTACAGACCTTCATGACCAAACTGAAAGGAAAAGCTGTCTTGGTACAGACGGACAACCAAGTTGCCATGTTCTATATCAACAAACAAGGGGGCACTCGCTCCCATTCGCTATGCAAGGAAGCCCTCGACACCTGGACTCTGGCACTACGCAACAGGTGCACGCTACAAGCGACATACCTTCCCGGGATCAGAACACCTTAGCGGACCGTCTCAGCAGACAGCTTCAACCTCACGAATGGATGCTCCACATGGATGTGACACGCACCCTCTTCCAGCGCTGGGGAAACCCACAGATCGACCTCTTCGCATCCGAGGAGAACGCGAGATGCCCCTTGTTCTGCTCCAAGCATCCGTCACAGAACAGGGTTGCCTCGGATGCATTCGCCATCCCCTGGAAAAACTGGGAGCTGGCATACGCCTTTCCTCCCACACCCACTCTTGACAAACACGATACAACGTATCATCGAGGAGAAGGTACAGATGATCCTGATAGCCCCTTATTGGCCAAGACAGATGTGGTTCTCCCTACTGTTGCAGCTCGCCCAGGAACCCCCCATCAGATTACCTCTGAGACCAGACCTCCTAACCCAGAACGGAGGCCTAATCTGGCACTCCAACCTCCAGACGCTAGCTTTGACAGCCTGGAGGCTGAAAGGTTAACCCTCAACGGCTCTCACCTTCCCCCGGATGTGCAACAAATAGTCCTCGCGTCCCGGAGACCTTCTACAAGAAAGGCATATGGCCTAAAATGGAAACGCTTCACCATCTGGTGCAAAGACCAAGGAGTTGACCCAGCGTCTTGCCCGATACCCACAATCTTACAGTATCTGGCCCTCCTCTGCAGATCGGGATTGCAACCACAATCCATCAAGGTGCACCTAGCTGCCATCGCCTCTCTACACGAGCGCACGGATGCCACAACCTCAGGCTCCATCGCCACCCTTCCCATTGTGACCCGTTTCATGAGAGGGCTCCGAAACCTGAAGCCCCCAGTACAGAAGCCAGTACCCACCTGGGACCTTAACATCGTTCTACAACAGCTCATGCAAGAGCCATTCGAACCATTGGACACTGCCGAAGGAAAGTACCTCGCCTGGAAGACCCTTTTCCTCGTTGCCATTACCTCCGCCAGGAGGGTTAGCGAGCTGCAAGCTCTGGTGGCACACCCGCCATACACGCAACTCTATCACAACCGGGCGTCCCTGCGGACTCACCCAAAATTTGTGCCGAAGGTGGCCTCCGCTTTTCACATCAACCAGGCAGTGGAGCTGCCATCCTTCTTCCCAGCACCGCATTCATCCCCCGAGGAGCAACGTCTTCATTCGCTCGATTGCGTACGTGCTTTACGCACCTACATCGACAGGACATCTGCTACTCGTCGGGGTACACAGCTGTTCGTCTCCTTTGACCCGAACAAACCTGGGAGACCTGTCACCAAACGTACACTATCTCTCTGGATATCAACCTGCGTGGCCTATTGCTTGCAGAGGGCTGGCGCTCTCCCGGCAAACAAGGCGAGTGCACACCAGCTCCGCGCAATAGCCGCTTCCTTTGGCCTGTGCTCAGGAGATTCCAGTGAGTGATATCTGCAGAGCAGCCACCTGGTCCTCTCATCTTACCTTCCAGAAACACTACTGCCTCGACATCCATGCTGAGACAGACGGCTCATTCGGCCGAGCGGTCCTCTCCGCAGCCCTGGCACCCGAGAGGGCGAGCGCTGCACGAGACCGAACGCCAAGACTCTGAGACTCTTGTCTCCTGTCACGGACTATTGCCCTGAATAGATTGCACTAGTTACTTACTTGCACTAGTTACTTGTCCACTTGCACTAGTACTTGTCCATGCATTGTTGTTATTGCACGATTGTGACTGTTGTTATTGCACGATTGTTACTGCACTGTTCAGAATTGCACTGTTCACTACACTGTTCCAAGTTGCACAATTTGCACCGTTCACTATTGCACGTTTTGCCTACCTACAACTGTATAACCTTGTGCTCAATAAATGTTGCATATCAGACATGCCTCCCTCATTCCCCACAACGTATCACAGCTCGGGAGACACCAGGTGTGGCTGACACATCCTGCTTGTCCTAGGAGAAAACAGAGTTACTTACCTGTAACGGAGTTCTCCGTGGACAGCAGGATAAGTCAGCCACACCATCCCACCCGCCTCCCCTTCATGAGGGTGGCCTGCGCACCGCACCTAGCCGCAACGGCATAGCTAGTCAACAACTGGCCGGCTAGGGGCGGGCTGGGAGGTGGGACCACCTCACACATGCTCAGAAGACTCTGAGCTAGAGAGCACTTCCGTCACGGCGCCATCGGGGGACGACACCAGGTGTGGCTGACTTATCCTGCTGTCCACGGAGAACTCCGTTACAGGTAAGTAACTCTGTTATATAAGAGACGTACAAAACAGAGAGATACAAACACACACACACGCCTACAACCACAGGGGCTGGAAAGTATTCCCTGAACCCTGCTCTGCATGCTTTCCCCACTTGTTATAAACTAAGAGTTGTAACCTTTATCTTTTTCACTTTTTCATGCAGAATCTCTTTCTGTGAAATTTGGTAAGTTTTTATTCTGAAGTATATCCAAGTGGTACTTAACACTGTGCATTTCTAAATCTTTCTTTGTCTGTGCTTATCTGTTTTATTAACTGTTTTGTTTCCATGCTTGATTTCAGCACATGAAAGACTCTGTCGCTATGCAGGTAAAAAAAGTGACACAATTGTTGCTACCAGAACAGATTGGGTTCTTTATTCTATGTATCAGTTACCCCAACTGATATTATTTTCTCTCAGTTACCACAACTGATGCTTATGCTATGAATTTGGTTCCGTTTCCCTGGATCCTGCTTCTCAGTACAGGCGCTTGGGAATTGCAAATAACACACTATAGGTATGATATAAGCTGCTCAGTTTTATTCAGGATATACAATAGCTTATATAGCCTAAAGATGTACCAAATATGTCATAGAAAGTTACAAACAGATGCAAGGCTGAATTATCTTTGAGCAAGTGGACATCTTTGCAAGCTGTTTGCAGAGTTAAAATGTTGTTACAGAGCCTCCAAAAAGGGGATCTGAAAGAAAAGGAATTAGCATATCTTGTCTCGATTGCTCTCTCCATACAATGTGTGTGCATTCCTTTTGCAAAATAAGCTAAAAAGCTTTTCTGCAAGGTTAACAAATGACCTGTGTCGTACCTTCACAGTAAACAAGCTAACAGACTTCTTCTGTAGATTTAGCAAATGACCTGTGGCCTACACTGGCAGCAAGCATACTTGTAATAACCCTGATATGTCTGATACATATATAAAATTCCTTCTGATATATACATAACATTCCTCCATACATAATATTCCGCCTATCAACAATCTCACATATCCAATGTGAATATCTTCCTTTTTGCAACTGTTTTAATGTGGTCTCAACCTTTTACAGATGGTGTAGGGAAAGAATATTTCTCTTTTGAGAGGGGGTGTGTTTCCCCTGCTCATACACTACAGGGCCAGAGAGTGAGTGATCCCTCTGGTAAGGAGAGAATAAGGAGAGAATATTTTCTGCTGTAATTGAGGGTTTGTAACATACTATGATGTGCAAAGGTGTGCATCAGCGTAATTTCATGCTCTTGTCACTAGGAGGAGCCCTCAGAATGTGCAAAGGTACATATCAGGGCATTTCCATGTTCCTGCCACTAGGGTGAGCTCTCACAAGTGGCTGAGAGCCTCAACCATAAGGAACTATAGGAGTCTTGCTAAGGAAGGGACACCAGGTTTCCTTAAAGCCTTATTTATCAGAAGCCACATTTAAGAGAGAAACGGAGCAGGCAACCCAGGCGGCATGGAGTAGCCTGGATGGTTAAAAGCAGAGCAGGGGAAGACATGGAGAGGCCCTAGCAAAAGGGTCAGCCCATCCACAAGGTGAACTAGGTGGTCGCATAGGGAGGCAGACCCTCGTTGACGGCATGGTGATCCCTGCTGCTGCGGCGAGCTTTAAAACAGCATCAGCTGTGCTACAGCTCCAGGCAGGCGCCTCCAGTGCTAGCCCCCCTCCCCCTAGAGGTGAGAAGATTGATGCTGGCAGAAACTCTTGGCCCATCCACTAGGCGGCCACCTAGGGTGCCAGATCCTGGTGAGCGGCCTGACTGGCTGTGACCATGGCCCGAATCTGGCTGTCTCAGCTTGCAGCAGCAGCGACTCAAAACAGATTTGGGCTGCCACAAGATGGATTTGGGAGGCGGTGGCAGGAGGGTGATGCTAGTGACATGGGGGGTTGTGGGAGCAGCAACAGTAGGGGTGCTGTGGGGTTTTCTGCCTTGGGACACCCCTGGAAGGAAGTACAGTCTTAAAAATAAAGCCTCTCCAGAGACGCACTGAAAGACTGGGACCCTCTAACCCTTCTGCAGCAGCCAATCGCCAGTGGAGAAGAATTTAAAAAGAAAGCCTGTCCCGAGGCGTGCCCATATCTGGAGGGCCTATACCTGAGAGTCTCACCAGAGGGCTTTTTGGCATGGTCCCTAGGCACGGGCCAAAGTAGAACAAGAGCCTCAAACCCTCATAAAACAGGGCCTTGGAGGAACAATCGCAGAGGAACAACTCCACCGTATATGAAGATATAATACAGGAATCGTCAGGCTGCCCCTCACCATCCACATGAAACCAGCACCACTCAATACTACAACCCCATCTACACTGGAGAGACTAAGTTCATATTCCACATACCTGGCTTAGAAGTGAGATTCACAACTGTTGTGGTATCTGCAAATTAACCCATTTGAAGAAACTGCCCTGAGAGAAAATTGTGTACAATACCAACCTTCATCGGCAACAACCTAAAAGGTAGGTTCTTCTCAACACATCAACATCACCTTATTCACCCTATGTATATCACCCTACACTGAGAGTATCCCCTATTGCAATCCACCAACTCCTTCATCACGACAACTACTGTACACCAACCACCTGCAGAAGCGTGCTAAGTACCTAGAAGGACACTGGACCAAACCTCTTACCCAATGTAACTCAACATCTGGCAAAGGCGAACCACACATATGAGGCACACAGGAAGCAAACCCCATAATAGAGATCTCAACTCCAAACAACTCGAGGGGCCTCTCCCACTTCTCTAGACACAACAAAATCATCCATTAAAAGTCCCTTACAGGAAAGCATACATAATGAATAAGAACATTCTAGCCCTTACCCTTCTTACACTATCACTCCTCAAACCACCATTCGTAACTGCTGGAGACCCCAAACTCCTCAAAACAAGGCAGCTGATTCCAGTTATACAAAGAAGCAGATGTGATATGCAAAATACTTTCATCCACCAGAATGCGCAAAGCAGATCATGAAGGTCAGTTCAAATAAACCCTATACCCCTACCAAAAGAGGACTCTGACAAGAATCCACAGCATAACACTCTTGAGTGTGCGTTAGTTAATGCCTGTTCTATTCGGAACAAATTCCACACTATACTGGACTACTGTACATAAAGGACCAAAACTGTGCAGCACTGGAACATGGTTAGCGATCTGCAGGTAAAACTAGGCTTAGCAAAAGCTAGCTTAGTTTTACCTGTGGAAGCTAACCTTGTAGTAAGTCCAATATCACCGCTACCTGGTCAGCTTCCATGGCTCCCGGGCATGTGCGATGACCCCAGATATTCAGTGCCGTCACAGTGGCATTGAATATGCAGAGTTACGGGTCACTGAGCAGGACTATGTACCAGAGCAACACACAGCCTGCCCAGTTCAATATCGGGCCCCTTATCTTCAGTACAGGCTGGATGCCTATTAGTTCTCTGCAGACAGACAGGGCAATGCAGGCACACGCTACAGGTCTGGTCCTCGATGGCGCCTTCATGTAGTGCTCATCCCTAGCTGAGGGAAATCCTTTCGGACTTCTCTGAGCATGCGTGTGCCTTCCCGCACAGCCATCCCCATTTCCTTCATCGGAGCGTACCCAGACACCGTCATAGCCAAGGCTTACCTTCCCGTAGACAGAACCTGGACTCTCAACGACCTCGGCACCAAACCTTCTTGGCACAGGATGGCCTCAGCCCGCGTCATTCTCCAGCTACTAGGCCATATGGCAGCTTTGGTCCAGCATCTAAGATTACTAATCTGGTATAATTTTTTGAAGGTGTGAATAAACAGGTAGACAAAGGTGAGCCGGCTGATATACGGTGGTGTCCAAAGGTCTTGCATAGGCTGCATGATCAAGCTATTCTCAGCTTTATTTTGACAATCTTTCCAAATTCTGTGGCAGAATCCTGGCTTATTATAGACTGTTTTGTTGCAAATTTAATTTGGCAGTCATTTCTGCATGCAAAATTACTTGCCGGTGAACTTTTATATGGCTGTCATGAGGAAACGATGTCCCGGTATGATCAACTGAATTCTGTGTCAAAGTGGGATAGAAATGAACCAATAGAATACTGCGCTTCCTCAGCCAATAGGAAGTCATATTTGATAGCCAATCAGTGCATGGTACTTTGGCGGCACACAGGGTTTGAATTTAATGTGGATCATCTGGTGTGTATCGTATCTGATACTCAATGCCCAGGCATGGTGAAGAGGTCTCATTTTCTATCAGTACAGGACAGGGTCTTGGTGGTGATCTTGCAGAGAAAGGGTATTCCATAGATTGCAACAAAAGTCGGGCTGTAATCAGAGCATGGTTGTCTGCATTCCGCAGAAGCATAAGGAGACGGGAAATACGCAGGAACGATATCATAGCACTTGGCCTAGAAAGTCAACCAAGAGGGTTGACAGGGCCTTGATAAGGACATCTCTTGGCAACTGCAAGCTAACCTCACCTGAGCTTCTGCGGGAATGGAAGGAGAAGTGTTCCTTTGCAGTTTGCACTTCCACTGTGAGGAGAGGATGCTAAGAGAGTACAGGTTGAAGGACTGTAAGGCCCAGAGGAAGCCGCTACTAATGGTGGAACGGAGGAAGAGATGCATTGAGTGGGCATCCAAGTACTCAAAATGGAGCAACGCTGACTGGGAGAAACTTCTGTTCATTGACAAAAACATGTTCTGCATTCTGGCTGACCAGGGCAAAACCTATGTGAGGAGGTTCGTCATGAAGAGTACAAAGCAGAGTGCTTGAGTATCTCTGTGAAACATCCAACCAAGGTCATGTTCGGGGGATGCATGGCAGCCAGTGGTGTTGGAAGACCCCATATCGTTGACAGGATAGTGAACGCAGCAAAATACAGAGGAATTCTGCAGAAGTGCCTGCTGCCATCAGCTGAGCAACTGTTTCCTGGCAGACATTTCTTCCAGGATGACAATGCACCATGTCGAAAACTGTTACTGACTGGAATAAAATTAATGGACTGGCCAGCTCAATCACCCGATTGAGAATCTTTGGTATAAGTATCAGTTGGGATTGCCAAGAAACAGCCGTGGACCATAAGAGAGCTGATTGAGTCACTGATTTCATCCTAGAATCACATCAGAACACCTCGTCAGACTGATCTACTCCATGCCAGACAGATGTCGTCTGGTGAGAAAGAGAGCAAGGGATGGCCCATCAACTACTAATGGCCAACAACAACAAAAACCAGCTCTTTTCAAGGCTACCTAATGAAATTAAGAAGAAAACATGCACACTGCCAACATACATGGAATAGAAAACACAGCAACATTTTGGGCACACAATGCATCTTTGTACACAGATTCACAACCAAATGAACATTGGTATTAAACAATCATAAAAGAATGCTCAAGTCAGGGCAAATTTGTCAGATTTGTACAAAAGACAAAAGAGGAAAAAAATGGCATGCTGAAGGGGTTGTAAACTGTAACACATTTTGTCCCTGTGATCCAAACAACTAAAAGGCAAAATTAGACCTTACCTGCTCATTCTCTTTCCTTAAGTCCCTGCAGGCCAGTCCAATATGCTTGGATTTTCTCTGCTGACCAGCAGATGAGGACTGAATATGACAGTTTTGATATCACCTTACAAAAGCTCCCTCTTCAGCTCCAGAACCCAGTCTTCCACTGACAAAGCAGACTCGACAGTTTCACCACTGCCATTAAGTCACACTCTACTGGCCCTAAGAGCCTTGGCCGTAACTAATGTTACTAGAAAGGAATGCTTATTAAACTGAGCCAACCAACATCCAATTATGTACGGAGAAAGGAAGGATATGTGCTGAATGCACAAAAATATATATCCATTTCCAACCATCCACCCCAATTAGAAACCCAAAAAAGGCTCCCTCGGAGTGCTGCATTTGTCCTTACTTTTCCAGAGACTCTTCCAAGCCACACGGACTCGCTCCACCAGAAACTGCATGCATATGAACTCCTATTAATCGGGTGGGTCCTGGACAGGCCTGGAGGGACTCAAGGAAAGACAATTAGCAGGTAAGATCTAATTTCACCTTCCTAATCGTCCCTCCAGGCAGTCCAGAATGCATGGGACGTACCAGAGCAGTATCTAAGAATGGGAGGGACCTGTGAGTCCTGCTTGGAGCACTGAAGCTCTGAAATGCGCATCCTGTGCTGCTTGAACATTCAGGTGATAGTGCCGTGTAAAGTATACGTTGACACCCATGTTGCTGCCTGACAGATGTCCTCCAGGGACACCAGACTGTACTCTGCCCAAAAAGCCGTCAGCATTCTAGTGGAATGAACTCTGAGTCTGTCCACAACTCAAATAAGCTACTGAGATGCTCTGTTTAACCCAATGCACTATGGAGGTCTTAGAGGCGGCCTCACCCTTTCAGGCACCATCAAAGAGCATGAACAATTGCTCCGACTTATGGAAGGACTCTGTATTTTAAAAATACTATCGCGACACCCTGCGCAGATCCAACATATGAAGCTGCTGCTCCTCCATGGACCTGCCCCATGTGACAAACACCAGCAGGAAAACTGCTTGATTCAAATGGAACTGAGAGATCCTGTACAGCTTGGATTAGAGAAGGGCGCTGCCAAACTACCTGCATGCGAGCAGAAATTTACAAACTTCATCTCAACTATTCATCGCTTACTGTATAATCCGAACAATCTCAGTCGACTGGCCTCAAAATGTACCATTTCCTCCTGATTAACGGATTGCATCTCCTGCTATAGCCAAGCCCACATGCCGTTACCAGGCTGCATAGGACCTCACCGTCTTCACTCCACAGCGACAACAGCCCACTTGGCCTCTGTTCCAACACAAGAGAACTGAAGGGCGGATACATGTTCCTCAATATAGACTGTCACAAAACACTATAGCTTGGAGTACAGTTACAGTGTAACAGGATGTCAATGAAGCCGCTATACCTCATCTTTACAAGTACTGGACAACTATATTATGAACTGAGGGGAGCGAGATGGTTGTGTGGGAAGGCACATGCATGCTCAAAAAAGTCTAAAAGGACCGAGCTAGGGGAGAGCTCGGCACAAAGGCACCATTGAGGATGACACATGTAGAGTGTGGCTGCATACCTCCTGCTGTGTCCAGAGAACCTCTGTTACAGGTAAGCAACCACGCTTTCTCTGTTACTGCAATCTTTATGAGAAATCCACTTTTATTTGGGGCTTTTAAGTCCTTTTGTTGTTACAAGACTTGGTTTAATAAAAATTGTTTGGGGTGAATGTTGCCTGGAACTGACGTTTGTTGACATACTGAGGCTGGCCAGCTAGCAGGGACAGGAAGCATCCCTAGATCAGCCCACAAGGTTCACAGCACCCCCTAGTTGTGTCAGTACATAGTAGTTATAAAACTTGATGAAGTATGTCACATCTGCAAAAGTGTTAAAATAATGTATATGTATAATCAATATCTTCTTACTAGGAATCTGTGGTTTAGGTAACTTTTCCAAGTCAAACATGCTTAATTTTAGTAGATAAAAGAATAAATAATCCCTACGGAGTGAAAATTGTATACAAAGCTCAGGATGTGTTCTTCCTCTATTAGGTGTCATGGTTTGATGATGGCCATTGATTGGATGATTGCATCAGTTCTGTAAAAAAATACATCACAAGCTTTGTAGTCCCCTTATCAAGGTGCAATAAGGAGTTAACTTTTTATAAGGGATTTTTTGCACATATATGCTCTTATGAGTATATAAAAGGTTTTTGTAAATGTTTTTTGATATGTAAAGTACGCCTTTTTCAAAAAGATGCACACATGTTCGTGACTTTAGAGGAATTTTGGTGGCGTTGCAATCTATGCACATATATTATAAAATACATACATACGTTAACCGCTAATATTTAGGTCTGCTTCCGAGCAGTCTAGCCACTGTATCTGCAGGATTTGAGCCAGTATTATAAAGAGCTACAGGCACCTTCTCCACCTCTGGTATAAAGCTACCTCCATTTCTGCATGAAATCCTTTGAGTTTCTAAAGTCAGTATCTCTGTGCTGTGGGTGAAACTCAAACCTCCAGGGACTGGGGCTGCAGAGGGATCAGCTTTCAGTACTGAAGGAGAGATCAAGGTCAGCACTGAGGGACAGTGGGAGTTAATTCACCAATCAGAAGCTCTCTGTCAGTCACTCATTCCGTAGTGCTGTGAGAGGAAGCCAGTGAGCGGCTGAATTCAAGACCTGATTAGGTTTGGTTTGCCTCTTTGCGGATGATACCAAAATCTGCAATAGAGTAGACACCCAGGAAGGGGTAGATAACATGAGGAGGGATCTAGCTAAGCTTGAAGAATGGTCTAGAATTTGGCAGCTGGGATTTAATGTTAAAAAATGTAAGGTCATGCATTTGGGCTGCAGCAATCCAAGGGAGCAATATAGTATAAGGGGTGAAGTACTTTTGTCCACTAAAGAAGAGCGGGACCTAGGCGTGGTTGTGTCTGATGACCTTAAAGTAGCTAAACAGGTAGAAAAGGCGACGGCAAAAGCTAGAAGGATGCTTGGGTGCATACGGAGAGGAATCGCTAGTAGAAAAAAGGAGGTGATAATGCCTCTGTATAAGTCTTTGGGGCGATCTCATTTGGAGTATAGTGTGCAATTCTGGAGACCGCACCTTCAAAAGGATGTGAACAGGATGGAGTCGGTGCAGATGGTGGCTACTAAAATGATTAGTGGTCTTCATTATAAAGCATATGAGGACAGAGTGAAGGATCTTAATATGTACACCCTAGAGGAAAGGTGGGATAGAGGTGATATGATTGAGATGTTTAAATACCTCCATGGCATAAATGTTCAGGGAGAGAGCCTCTTTCAACTGAAAGCAAATTCTGCTACGAGGGGACATGGGATGAGGGTGAAGGGAGATAGATTCAGGAGTGATATGCGGAAATATTTCTTTACGGAAAGAGTAGTGGATCCGTGGAATAGTCTCCCAGTGGAGGTGGTAGAGATGAGGACAGTAACTGAATTCAAAAAAGCATGGGACAAACACAGAGGATCTCTAAAGGTAAAAAGGGGACTGGTGTAGTTGTTATGGAAGGACAGACTAGATAGGCCATGTGGTCTTTTTCTGTCATCATGTTTCTAATCAGAAGAATTGAAACAAATTTCAGTGAATCTGGAAACACTAAAGAGTAACAAATCACCTGGACCAAATAGTATAAATTCTGGAGCAGTGGTTCTCGGCCCAGTCCTTGGGGCACACCTAAGCTGGTCTGGTTTCAGGATTCCCACAATGAATATAAATGTACTAATTTCATTGGATGCAAATCTATCTCATGCATGTTCATTGTGGCAATCCTGAGGGCCTGACTGGCCTGGGTGTGCCCTAAGGACTGGGTTGAGAACCACTGTGCTAGGGTGCTGAAAGAACTCAAAGATTGAAGACCTACTATTAGCAATTTGTAAACTATCATTAAAATCATCTATAGTACCTGAAGTTTGGAGAGTGGCCAACATAATGCCAATTTTTAAAAATGGTTCTAGGGTGATCCAGGAAGCTATAGACCAGTGAGCTTGACATCAGTGCCAGAGAAAATGGTAGAACCCATTATAAAGAATAAAATTACTGAACATCTAGGTGTATGTTTACTAAGCAGCGGTAGCAGCTTCCATGCGATATCAGAGCCGCAGCGGGACCTAGGGGTGGTTGTGTCTGATGATCTTAAAGTAGCTAAACAGGTAGAAAAGGCGACGGCAAAAGCTAGAAGGATGCTTGGGTGCACACGGAGAGGAATGGCTAGCAGAAAAAAGGAGGTGATAGTGCCTCTGTATAAGTCTTTGGTGCGACCTCATTTGGAGTATAGTGTGCAGTTCTGGAGACCGCACCTTCAAAGGGATGTGAACAATACAGAAAGAGAGATCAAGGTCAGCATTGAGGGACAGTGGGAGTTAATTCACCAATCCAGAGGAATCCAGTGAGTGGCTGAATTCAAGACCTGATTACTAATAGGATCAGTGCTTGTCATTGAGTGGTAGCCAATAGCAGTGCTGTTCTCATAGAATAACTGAGGGATCCAGGAACCAGCCAATGAAGGTTGGAGATAGCTGTGTGAGAAGCCAATGAGAGTTAGGGTTGGGTATAGAAGTAACTTAAGAGTTAGAAGCAAATGTATGAGGAGCCAATGAGAAGTGTCTGCTCATGTTTATTAATGTCTCTCCTCCCTGCAGTGGATGTGGCTCTGGATCCTGAATCTGCTTCTCCTGAACTCATCCTGTCTGAGGATCGGAAAAGTGTCAGATGCGGAGACAAAAGACAGAACCTGCCGGACACTCCCCAGAGATTCGATCTTTGTGCCTGTGTGCTGGGGTGTGAGAGTTTCACCGCGGGGAGACATTACTGGGAGGTGCAGGTGGGAGACAAGACTGGCTGGGAATTGGGGGTCTGTAAAGATTCTGTGAGCAGGAAGGGGCAGATCACAGCAACACCTGAGGATGGATACTGGGCAGTGGCACTGTGGGATGCAGGTGATTACCGTGTCTGCACCTCCTCCAGGACTGAGCTCCCTCTGAGTGTGAGCCCCGGGGCACTGGGGATATTCCTGGATTATGACGCAGGAAATGTCTCATTTTACAACGCAGATAATAAATCTCATCTGTACACCTTCACCGACACCTTCACTGGGAAACTCCGGCCGTACTTCAGTCCTTATAGAAATAAAGATGGGAGTAATGCTGGAGCTCTGAGAATCCGACCAGTGCCTGACTGGGAATGAGGGAACCAGGATAAAGTTTCATTTCATTTGTTGAATTTAACATCTCCAGGCTCTAGGACTGTGAGAAGTGAAAGGAGTTTCCACATTTCTATTCAGCATGTTAAAACAAGTTACAGGCAGAATATTAAAGTGTGAGAATTTCTTTTTTATATGTAACTAAGGTTCTTCTTGTGTTCCCAGCAAACTAACACAGCAACCTCATGACATTCTGTGAGAGGGGCAGCGATGGGATTGGAGCCTGTGAGTGTAAGGAGAGGGTTCAGTGACACAGTAAACAGGGTGATAAGCGCAGCCACAGTGTCAGTACACCTACCGCGCAGTAAGGATTTCTTCCATGTGGTAACCGTGTGGGAAGATGCTGGAAATGCCCCTAATAGTTACTGCACAGGCCGCGCTTCCTGAACGGTAATTTCAGCACTTAACGCCTGCTAAGTGAAAAGCTTTAACCCACTTTAGTAAAAGGGATCCTAAGTCTTGGCTGCAGACGATTATAACCTCCCTGTAAGGACCCACTCCCAGGTCATTCAGCAGAAAGGCAGCGTGGACTGGCCCTGGATTAGGTAATAATCTCTGTGTGGTATTAGTTTACTGTATCCTGGCAAGTTCTTATGTCCTCTTGTTGAAGGCTTGGGCATGAGCAATTTAATTTCCTTGTACCTTGTAAAGACACTTTTAGCATAAGCCCTTTGGGAAAATGGATTCATTATCTTTCTGCATAATTCTCACTCCTCCCTCTGAATTTTGGGTGGTATCAGAGCCCTGGATCTTCATAACCATCAGGATTGAGGGTCTCCTCCCAAGGCGGAAGGGGATCTTCTGGCTTTGGTATTTCCTGGGATACAAATGGTCTGAAGATGATGAGAGCAGGAAACAAGCCGAAAAACTATCTCAGCTATGGCTGACATGCCAAATATCCTAAAATCATAAGCACTGGATCCTTTTCTCTTTTCAATAACAACTTCCTAAGTAGGAATGGAGGGGAATGGGCTCAGATTACTGGCCCTGTAAGTAAACCCTGCATTTGAGCGATACACTGAAGCTTGATGCATCGTTTCCTAACACAGGCCTAATGTGTAAATGTTCCCTAATGCAGTAGCCAAATACTGTGCAAATAAGCTGTGAGCAAAACATTTGTACTAAGATGGGAGAGCACACGGGAAACATACATACAGGGTCTGCGCTAGCAGCAGC
Organism: Ichthyophis bannanicus; assembly: GCA_033557465.1. NCBI lineage: Eukaryota > Metazoa > Chordata > Amphibia > Gymnophiona > Ichthyophiidae > Ichthyophis > Ichthyophis bannanicus. Next base: position 69,213,278 of record CM066051.1, on the reverse strand, counting down.
CATACAGGTCAGTGCAGAAAGCTAACGCCACTTTCTACGCCCGCTTACACGCAAATAACAGGAGTTTTATGCTCATGAATCCACACATCAAATGCAGAAAAAGAGATGGGCGTGGTGTAAGAAGTCTGCAAAACCTCTGTGCACATTGAACGCCACGTGTACATAAATAACATGTTAATGAGGCCTGCGCTCAGTGCAGAGAAATGGATTAGAAATTACCCAATCAGGCGTTCGCTTCAAGAGCATCATTATTTGCAGGCCTGGTCAGGAGGTGAAGTTAAGCTCTAGCATGTCCTGCATCGTACTCCACATGGATGGCTTCAACGGTCCATATTCTTTGGCGTGTGAACATCGTTGTTTCAAGATCAGCATTTTTGTCCGCATACATATTATACTGTTCTCATCGGTGCACATCACTTCGGCGTTCAGGAGGATTTGACAATGTCTTTGATAGGTGAGCTTGTGAGGCGGATGGGATATGCAAGCTGTTTGAAGGAACCAGTAAATAAAAAGACTGCACTGATAGCAGCTGTCTCCTAATCTAATCCTAGTCTCCTAATCTGCCACGATCTTGGTGTACAGTAGCGCAAGGCAGTGAAGCTTTCCAGAATGAAAAACTTCCCTATAGATCTATCTCTGATCATAATGTCATCGCCGGCAGCGGGCTGTCGAGAGCAATGCCCATTTGGTGTTGGGGGTTGCGTGTTGGTGGGAGCCATAGCAGTCGTTCAGTCAAGGTGCATAGGTAGATAGAAGACCGGAGGGTCAGGTCTGGATCATAATCTGTCAACGGGGAAGAAACGCACTGGTACGGGTACCGGGCAATGTCCATACTAATAATTGCACTTCCTGTTCTCCGCGTGGTGAGCAGATCTATTCGCAGTCAGTCCCACTGATGGGTAGGGCTCCTACCTCATTCAGAGGGAAGGGACTGCCTGGAGCATCCGTAACCCTGCAATCTGGCTCTCAAGAGCATTTGTAACTCCTTGATATGGCTCTGGTTTTATGGCTCTCCGCCAGGTTTTGAACCTGCGACCTGGTCAGATGCACGTGCCTTTGATCCCAGGCTGGCCATGGGCCTATCACTTTGCCTCCCTGCACCCCGTGACGTTAGGTTTAGTGTCACGGAGCTTACTGAGGTTGGGTGCTCTCCGTAGGGCGGGGAAGATGACCTGCGTCAATAAGATGATGATGACAGTTACAGGGGATGGTCTGTGTTTTGAGATGGTTGACCAGAAGCTCACGGGTAACAGGAGGCATGGATTGCTGGATCACAGCACAGGGCCCCAGAAGGCAGAGATGGTTAGTGGGGAGCTCGTCTACAAGGCGTGAGAAGACCGATACCCTTTTAGAAGACTGATAACGTTCTACCGAGGTGAGCGGCTACCCATGGTTTTGAGGACAGACCGTGGGGATCCAGGGTTTTTTTTTTTTTTTTTGGAAGTGCACAGGTGCAGATGGTGGTGTCCAGAAGGTAGCTGATCATGAATGGTCATGACTGCTGAAGATGCACGGTTAGTAACCTCTCAGGCTGAAAGAAGGATACGCGCTGATTTGAACCTGTGACTTTTAGCTCGAGGACACATTGACTTTCTATACCGCACCACCCTGTTGCTGACTATTTATACTGCCCACCCTGTTGCCGATAAGGTATCCATGCACCTGTAGGCACAGTGGATAAGAATGTATGCATCAGGTTCACGAGGAGCTGGTTGGGTGGATACCTCTCCAGATTCTCAGGGAATCGGAAGTTAGGGGTCAAACCCCGTTTGAGCAGTCTAGACACCAGAGTTGAACCCTGTATGGGCAGTCTAGACATCAGGCGAGACAGAATTTGAGCAGCCTTGTAGGTGGGTAGTTAAGGCGGGAGGCTATTGGGCTGCCCTCTTCGTCAGTGCCTCCCCTCTGAGGACTATAGGAGTGCTCTGTGGAGCATGCCATGCTTTGGAGGTAATGTGCTTTCAGAGGCTAGAGGTTGAACAGCCTGCACGAAATTTATCGCTGCTGGGATTGAAAGCGATGTTCCTTATGAGAGGACAGAGTGCTACCCACGAGACTGTGTTCCCATCCTGTACCAGTGAGTCAGAGACATGGCCTGCAGGAGCCACAGCTGGGACTTGAACCTGTGACCTTCTGCCCCTGAACACACTGGCTGTGTGTACTGCACCACACTATTATACATGCCTGTATGGTGTTGAGTGTCGAGGCAGAGAATCCCTCATCTGATGGATCGAGGTGCCTCCCCGGGATGGTGAAGTCAGCGACACCCTCCGTATCCCTTAGAGGTCGATGTGGTACAGGCATAGAGCAAGGAAGTAAGGTATGCCATCCTGGGTCAGCACAAGGTCCCTCAAGCCCAGAATAATGATGGCAGCTGGCCAATATAGGTCATCGTTGTCCCTGAGACAGCGTAATGCGCCACAACGAGGGGATATCGGATCATAGGTCATCGGTGCCCCTGAGACAGCGTAATGCGCCACAATGAGGGGATACCGAATAATAGTGGGATAGTAGACCATGTGGTCTTTCCCAACTATCTGGTGAGAGCGTAACTTGCACAAGGTTACGTGGCTCCCCAGGCCAGATAGTTACTCCATTCGTAATGGAGATAACGGTGTGCCAGGTAGTTACTCCATTCGTTATGGAGATAACGGTGTGGGTTTCCATTAATTTAAGGTGCCTACGCTGATGGGTTTCACCTCCAAGGCACCAGTAGTTCCTGAAGCGCGTGATGGTATTAGGGCTTCTATCCAGGACAATTTCTTAAGGGCAAGCTCGAAAACTCTCTAGCGGAGCTATAGGTGCGAGGGCTTGGGTACCCTTGAACTTGTAGGTACATAGGTTACTCCTCCGTAGGGTGTAGTCCACTGATGCTAGGTTGCAGCCTTTAAATTGGCTATTTCTCACTCAGCATCTCTGAGGCTGCTTCTGGTCCCAGCAGGCGTAGTAGGACCCTGCCCATAATGCTTTATGTAAAAGTCCATAAACCATTATTAAGAAGGGACCCAGGATATCAATGCTTGACCCAGTACAAGCATTGCGGAACCTGTGTCTTTTGGGGAAACTGCTAGGTACGTATGACCTAAATTGGCCACTGTTGGAAACAGGATACTGGGCTTGATGGACCTTGGTCTGACCCAGTATGGCATATCTTATGTTCTTATGCCCATGGCAGTTGGGTACCCCGTCTAAGACTATTGAAGACTGGTTCTAGCTTGGACTCACCGGAGGGAGTGGATACTTTACTCAGCCTTGGACTCACTGAAGGGAGTTGGATACTTTATTCAGCCTAGGGAAAAGGCAAGATTTGAACGTGGCTTTCCTGGCCTGCAGCCTCGTGCTGCAACTCAGACAACCCTTCCAGTATCCAAAATGTGTCCAGAGAACCACGTCCCTCCACCGCGTCCCTTCCAGCCTCCAGTGCCTAGAAGTGAGGGCCAAGGTAGCCTGTGCTGTCTTGCGACCAAGTTAGGACCGGGAGACATGGTACGCAGCATTTGCGCCCTCGTTGACAACGGCGCTGATGGTGCCCTCGTTGACAACGGCGCTGATGGTGCCCTCGTTGACAACGGCGCTGATGGTGCCCTCGTTGACAACGGCACTGATGGTGCCCTCGTTGACAACGGCGCTGATGGTGCCCTCGTTGACAACGGCGCTGATGGTGCCCTCGTTGACAACGGTGCTGATGGTGCCCTCGTTGACATCGGCACTGATTGGAGTGATGCTCCCTGATGCCATCAGCGCCAGTCACGCACTTGAAGCAATGCCCCCAATGGTCTGGAGGCAAAGGTGATCTCCCTCGGCGGCTGCAATATCAGCCCGGCGCTGCAGCCTGGAGTGAAGGGGATCTCCCTTGGCGGCTGGATCTCCCTCGGTGGCTGCCATTTTGGTCCGGAGCTGCGGCCTGAAGTGAAGCCTGGTCTCCGCTGCAAGCAGTCTTTGGGCCCCGAGTGAAGCCCCCAACAGTACGGCACCGTGGCCTATGCCTCGAGCAGCCTTCGGTGCTACCGGGAGGTCCCGGTGCACGACAGTGTTTTGGCAGCCCGGCGCTGCGGGGAGGCGTTCTCAGCCAGGGAAGCCAATGGAGCCGGGCCGCTGAGGAGAGCCTCAACCAATGGCGTGGTGGGGTGGAGCCTGGCATCAGCCAATAGCGTGGTGGGGCGGAGTTTGGCATCAGCCAATTGCATGGAGGGGCGGAGTCTGGCATCAGCCAATGGAGCCGTGGGCTGGAGTTGAATGCTGACCTCACTGCCAGGATAAGGGGAGCACGGTTGGAAGATGGCCGCCCCCATGGGCCACACGTGGTGATGTCTTTGGAGCGACGGAGGAAACAGAGGAAGGCTGGCCGGGGACGGAGGCCTTCTTAGGCATGTCCTGGGCTGGCGCGAGGGCTACTGGCTTACTGTGAGCTTCATTTTAAAGTCGCATTCTTTTCAGTAAGTCGTACTCTTTCCCGTAAGCAGTGGGGACCGTCGCAGGAGTAGAGGAGGCTGGCCGGGAACGGAGGCCTGTTAGAGGACTGGCCAGGGACGGAGGCCTGTTAGAGGACTGGCCAGGGACAGAGGCCTGTTAGGCACGTCCTGGGCTGCCGTGAGGGCTGCTGACTGGGCTTCCTTTTCAAGCCCCATTTTCCTGGAGTCATTTGCTTCTGTCACTGGAGCAGAGGGGACAGGCCCCGCTGGCTGTTCCACGACGGCACGTGAGCCATGTGCCCCCATGCTCCTGGGTCGTAGCAGCAATAGAGATCCTCCGCTGCCTGCTGAGAGCTCACGGCTGGTCTAGGACAGCTCAGCCCTTTAGACAGGAGCGATCTGAAACAAGAAGCATGAACAAGGCATTAAAGGCAAGTTTAAAACTGATAATACATACGTTGTAAGATGAGAAATTTTTCCTAAATGATTTTAAAGTTTAGATTTTGGTGGAGAGTAGCAAAGTCCGTCTTGCTGCAAGGCGGAAGAACTGAAAACTGGCTAGCTAGGGGCGGGCAGAGGGGTGGGGCCAGTTGGCCCATGCTCAGAAGGGCAAAAGTCCTTCTGAGCTATGGAAAGTACTTCCGTCTCGGCGCCGTCGGATGACGTCACCAAGTGTGGCTGACTCATCCTGCTTGTCCAAGGAGAACTATGGTTCCATCTGCTGCTCATACTGCAGACTATAGCTCTGGGCTCCCATTGGCTCTTTTGTGGAATTGATTTACTTAAAGGGCCAGTAATGAGCCCATTCCCCTCTGCTGCTATTCAGCATGTTATTAAAAAGACAAAAGGGTCCAACGCATATGATTTTACGCTGCTTGGCATTTCTTTTTTCGGTTTGTTTCCTGCTTTCTTCATCTTCAGGGCTTCTTTTGAGGGGGTTCTTGGTGGTACTGACAATCAGCACCTTTGTCATTGCTTATTAAAACTGACCCATGACCCAACATCTCTGGATTCATATGATAAGGTGCAATAACAATACTGTTAAATAGATAAATAAAATACTACTACTACTATTACTGTAATCATTTACATAGCGCTACAAGGTGAACGCAGCACTGTACAGACACCTATAAAAGATGGTCCCTGCTCAACAGAGCTTATAATCCAACCAAGACAGACAATACAGTAGCTAAGAACAGGGGTACAAATGGGAAAGGGAAGGAGACAGGGCCCCAATCCAGTAAAGTGAAGAGCAGGGCTGAACGTCCCAGTGGGACATGAAACCCCACTAGCTGTCCTGCCCGAATGCCAAAAGGCTTTCTCCCCGCATGCACAGAGCTGCTCTGCAGGGAGAGCAGGATGGGGGCGGCACGGGGGGGGGGGGGTGGAGAGTGGCAGAGCATGGACCGGAGAGGCAACCAGATGTTCAGGAAGCACCGGGAGGTGGAATAAACACAGGACACCCTTTGCAGCGGCCAGGCAGCCCCCCCAGGAGCAACAGAGCCATGAACAGTGAGGACCCATCACCCAATCTGGACCCTGGCTGCCCCCTGTTGAGGGTTGGGGAGTGGAGAAATGGGGGTCGGTACTGCAACGACTGGGCATGAAGCAGGGGGAATGTCTCCCGCAGGGCGGCAGGGGCATGATGGGCCATCTTAGTGCCTGATCCTGCCCCCGTGGAATCATCTAGCTCCCGTGGTGCAGAATGAGGTACTAATGGGGTCGTCCTGTTCTGGGATGTCCAGATGTGCCCCTTATGGGATCGGGCTCATAAGGAAAAAACAAGGGATCAGGATCCAAGGGCAGCCTCAAAGAGGTGAGCCTTTAGCACGGATTTGGAAAGAGGAGAGATGGAGCCTGACGGACAGACTTGGGGAATTTGTTCCAGGCATAAGGAGCAGCAAGGTGGGGCTATTCAGTTGCATACAAAGGTCTCCTTCCTCTGAGTTTCTCCTGCTTGCCCTATACTTGTCCAGTTTCTCAGCTCTACTGTACACACCTCTGTGTTTCTTTGTTTCTCAATAAATTGCAGGCATGGCTTGCAGAGTGTGTGATATGCTGGAATGTTTGCAGCTGGCCAGGATACAGAATTGGTTTTCTTTCTCTGTGACCAATGCACTTTACAAATATTTCACTTGTTACTTGTTGTTAAGTGCCGTTGAGTCAGTGTCGACTAATGCCGACGGACTTGACAACACTTAACAACAACTCCTTCTGTCCTTCCTTGATACCTTTCATGTTTACGCTCTCTAGGGACTCCATGACAAGGGCAAACGGAATCAGGAACAGGGGCAGCCCTGATGTGTTTCTGCTGGGATGGGGGGGGGGCATCTCTGTACACATTTCATTAACCTGAACACATGCTCTAGGCTTCTTCTATACAAGCTGCTTACCCACACCTGAAAATTGGGGCCAAACCCAACTCTAGCCAGCACACCATACAGAAATCCCCAATCAACCCGACCAGATGCTTTTCTGCATCGACTGACAACAGAAAAGCCGATGGTTTGCTCTGCCTGGCTACCTTGATCAGTTGGAGGGTGCTCCTAATATATTCCACTGCCTGCCTTCCTTCCATAAAGCCCACCTGATCACCATGGCTTAGCCTATGGGAGAACCCTATTCAAGCACTTCACAAGGACCTTAGCCAACAGCTTGACATCAATGTTAAGATGGGAGATGGACCTATAAGACGCCACATCAGCTTGATGCTTTCCAGGCTTAGACAAAACCATAATAACAGCCTCTGGGATGTAGGTAATTCCCTTCAGTGCCAAATGTGGTGCTAAACTCATCCCAAAATGCTCATAATATTCTGGCATAAATCCATCGCCCCACAGCGCCTTACCCACAGACAACTCCCAAATAGCCTGAAAGACCTCCTGAACCACGACCTCTCCTCCAAACCATCACACTTATCACTGGCCAAAGTTCTCAAAGAGACCCTCCTTAAGAAATCAATCACATGGTCAAGAATTGTGGGATCTAGCACATATAATCACTATATGTACTCTGCAAAGGTCCCCGTTATTCCATTAGTTCCGCACAACCGCGGCTCATTCTGTCCTTTACAAAGAGCCTCTGTTTGTGCAGCTTGCTGTTTGCATAACCAAAAGGCCAACAGCATGTCAACCTTATTACCTTTTTCCTAAACCAGCCGAAGAAGCTTATAGGGCTCTTTTAGAATCAAATTCTCTCTGCTCCTAGTAGTCAAATTTGGCCCTCAGAGCCTCAAGTCTTTTCCAAGCTTGTTTAGAGCCGGTCTTCTCATGCTGCCATTGACAATTCAATAGATCTTCCCGCACCTTGCAAATTTCCCCTTCTCGAACCTATTGACTCTGCACATCTTCAGCAATAACGCCCCCTTCCCCCTTTGAGATCGCCCTGGAGGCATTTATTTATTTAACTGATTTTATATACCGCTCTATTTTGCAGTCAGAGCGGTTTACATAAAACAATAAACATAAACGCATACATAGAACAGGTAAGTTAACATGGAGTAATAAACAGGAGAAAACTTAACAGTTGGGTTCGCTCAGAGGAATATGGATAGTGTATAGTACATGAGTCTGCGAGCTAGTAGTGAGGGAGGGTTGTTGCATGTAGGTGATCATGACCGCTCCCTCACTAACTCTCCACATCTTATGGTATATGCTCATAATACTGTTGGAATAAGTGAGTCTTGAGGGTCTTGCAAAAACTTAAGATGTCTGTGTTGGCCCGAACTGGGTTCGGCAGAGAGTTCCAAATGGTTGGAGCATAGAGCAAAATTCCCATTTACAGGATGTTTGGTTACTTTTTGTCCTTTTGGCAGGGATCAGGAGTGTGTTATACAAGCTTTGTCTTCTACTTCTATTTTCGGGCATCAGTTGTATTAGGGATGAGAGAGAGATTGCAGATTGCTTGTGCAGAATCTTAAATATTAAGAGTATGGCTTTGTATCATATTTGGCTATTTATTGGTAACCAGTGTAGGTGCTATAAAATTAGAGTGATGTGTTCCACCTTGGAGGTTCCATATATGATAAGCATGGCCGTGTTTTGGGCCAGCTGAAGGGGTTGCAAGACATACTTTGGTAACGCTTGATAGATGATGTTACCAAAGAGGAAATGTGGAAGGATAAGTGCTGGGAACTCTGTAGATAGTCATTAGTTTCAGGGAGTGGGTGCAGGTGGTGAAATGTTCTTATCTTGTGATATATTGCTTTAGTGATGCTCCTGATGTGGGGTTGCACGCTCAGCCGCTGGTCGAGTCTGACTCCTAAGTACCAGATCTCTTGCTTCACATAGAGTTCTGCTTTCCTTATGTGTAGTGTTGAAGGAGTGGGGGCGGGGGGATGAATGTTTGGTCTTTAGTTATGAACAACACTTCATTCTTGCTATAATTATCCGATACGTTACGCTTGGAGATCCATTGTGTGACTGCATTAAAGCATTCAATCAGCTACTTATAACTGGGTTTGATTGTGGAAAAAGGGGTATACAGCATAATGTCATCAACATAAAGATGGTAACGTATTCCAAAGGATTATTTTAAAGAGTATCTAGGTGGTTTACATTGACTACAACAGAACTTAAGTTACATAGAACAATTAGAGGAGCAGTGTAACAGATAACACAATAACAGAGGTTACTTGAACTATCCATATAATAGGAAGAGCAGGGAATAGGTTAAACTGAATATGGTTAACTTATTTATAGTGTGACTCAATAATGGTCTAGTTCTGGGTGTAAATGGGATCATTTGGCTGTGTGAGAAGATGTTAAGTGTCTGTCCCATAGCATTCTTGGCAGATGTGGGTTTTGAGAAGAGAGCACTGAACCCTGTGGGACACCATGTGCTTGACTGTATGCGGCTGAAGAAAGTGATCCTATTTTCACCAGCTGAAGGCGACCGTTGAGGTAGGAGCTGAACCTGTCCTAAGCTGCATTTTCTATTTCTGTCTCTTGTAGGCAACATAATAAGGAGTTGTGACAGACTGAGTCAGTAGCTGAGGTGATGATATTCATGAATACAGTCAAACCTTGGTTTTCGTGATCAAACCATTCAAAAAATGTCAGATAAAAACTGAATGTATGAAAACTGAAGCAATATTTCCCATAAGAAATAATGTAAATCCAATTAATCCGTTCCAGACACCCAAAAATATTAACAAAAAATACATTTTATAGAGAACAACTATATTTTTACATGCAGAAAACAATGAGAAATAAATATAAATGACTAATGAAATGGATAAATGAACATTTAACATCACTTTTACTTTTATTGAAGACTCTTGTTGGCATATGGAAGACGGCGAGGAGGGGAAAGGGAGGAGGAGAGGTTATTGTTTGGGAGGGGAATCCCCCCTCCATAAGGACTTAAGGTATCAAGGCCCTATCCGGGGTTACTTCCCTTCTTTGTCTTTTACTGGCATTAGGACCAGCTTGAGAGTCACTGGATCCCTGTCGCACAAAAAATCTGTCCAGAGAGGTCTGTTTCTGGCGTCTTTGTAAGATTTGCCTAAAATGGAGCAAGGCATTGTCATTGAACATGTTGCAGACACAGCTTGCAACAGCTTTGTTAGGGTGATATTTCTCCACAAAACTTTGCAACTCACTCTACTTTGCACACATGTCCTTAATCACTGAAGAAGGCACCTTCTCCCCTCTCTCTTCCTCCTCCTCTGAAGCAATTTCCTCATCTGCCGTCTGTTGCTGTTCCAGTTGAAGGTCTTGCAGCTCTTCAGTGGTTAGCTCTTCCCTGTGGTCGTCCACCAACTCTTCCACATCCTGGCCACTCACATCCAACCCCATGGGCTTCGCCAAAGACACAATAGATTCCACAACAGGCGTAGGGTCGTCAGGGTCAGCCTCAAACCCTTCAAAATCCTTCTCGAGGACACATTCTGGCCACAATTTTCTCCAAGCAGAGTTCATCATCCTAGAAGTCACTCCCTGCCAAGCCTTATCTATAAGGCTTATGCAATTGAGGATATTGAAGTGATTCCTCCAGAACTCTCTTAGGGTCAATTCAGTGTCCGAGGTCACTTCAAAGCACCTTTGAAACAGTGCTTTGGTGTCGAGTTTTTTGACATTTGAAATGACCTGCTGGTCCATGGGCTGGATGAGAGGAGTGGTATTAGGGGGCAAGAACGTCACTGTGATGAAACTAAACTCCTCCAACAATTGGTCTTCCAAGCCTGGAGGATGAGCAGGAGCATTGTCCATTACCAGGAGGCACTTGAGTGGCAATTGATTTTCCAGGAGGTATTTCTTTGCACTCGGGCCAAACACTTTATTGACCCACTCAATGAAAATTTGCCTTGTGACCCATGCCTTATTGTTAGCCTTCCACATCACACACAATTTACTCTTGATGACATTGTTTTTCTTGAAAGGGATTCTCAGAGTGATACACCAGTAAAGGCTTCACTTTGAAATCCCCACTAGCATTACCACACAAGAAAAGAGTTAGCCTATCCTTCATAGGCTTGTGTCCTGGCAGTGCCTTTTCCTCCTGCATGATGTAGGTCCTCTTTAGCATTTTCTTCCAAAAGAGGCCTGTTTTGTCACAATTGAAGACTTGATGGGACAGAAATCCTTCAGCCTCTTCGTACTCCTTGAATTCATCGACAAATTCTTCGGCCCCACGTTTGTCCGAACTTGCAGCCTTGCCATGCCGTACCACACTGTGTATGCCAGTTTGCTTCTTAAATTTGTCAAACCAGCCTCTGTTGGCCTTAAATCCACTAACAGCAGCACTTGTTCCAGGCATTTTCTTTGCGAAATCCGCATGCAATAACCTTGCCTTTTCGCAAATTATCACCTCCGAAATACTATCTCCCGCTAACTGTTTTTCATTGATCCACACCAACAACAACTTCTCAACATCTTCGATTGTTTGCGATCTCTGTTTCGTTAGCACATTTACCCCTTTTGCAACATCAGCTTCCTTGATTTTTTTTTCTTCACCAGGATGGAACTAATTGTTGATGCAGACTTCCTGTACATCCTGGCGAGATTGGCCACGCGTACGCCACTTTCGTACTTTGCTACGAGTTCTTGAATTCTATCGTGTTTCTCGCCTTCTTTATCAAAGGGTTGGCACTTGGAACTTTCTTTGGCCCCAAGGTGCTCCAGACTTATTTTTGGCAGACAGATCGGTTAAACTGCTTAGGAGAAGGGAGAAAGATCAGCCGCACAGAAAGCGATCAAGATGCAGATCTTCAGCCAGACACCCAGAGAGGAGATTGGGCACAGGAATTTAAAAAAGAGAAAAAAACAGTTGTCGAGAAGGATCCATAAAAAAAAAGTCTCCAGTAAAGGCACCAGCCACAGCCACCGGAAACACCACTCTCCCGCTCAGGCAACTTGGAACGCAGAGCTGATCATGTGTTCCAGAGCCACGTGGCAATGGCCGCAGCAGCACGGGCCCCCGAAGTCTCTGCCAGGCAGCAGAACAGCAGATCAGGAGCACAAACAGGATCCTGTCACTTCTCTCACCTGCCCGCTCACCTCCCAGGCAGTCGATCATCACAGGACAGCACACACAGAGATTCTCTGATCGCCGACTCTGTCCCGCGCCTCCGATTCCGTCCCAACAGCAAATTGCAAGCTGGAAAAAATGCTCAGACTATTGTCATCAGCAGCAGGACTTGGCAATAAGTTCGGAAGACCCCTCAAAGTTTCACCATCAGCAGGGAGTACTCTAATTGAGCGTCGGAAGCATCATTGGGACCAGCCGCACTGGCAGCGCCATTCTACTCTCACTCCTTGATTCTTGCTATTTTTCAAGCTCAGGATCGCCGATCAGCATTGCAAATGAAGCACGTGAAAGCGCTATAGCCACAGGAGCTCCGGATCATAAAACAAGTTAAGTACTGTACCAGCATTTCTGCCCCTAGCTATAACTCATCAAGGGAATCCGGGATTGGAGCCGCACTACGAAAACCGAGTGGATGTATGAAAACGGGGACAAAATTTCCACAAAAAAAGTAGTCGAAAACTGAATCGTACGAAAACTAGGGCATACGAAAACCAAGGTTTGACTGTATTAGAATAAATCCCTGCTTTAATTTCTCAGTGCCTCCAATGAGCTTATCCAGGAGGGAGTTTAGCAGAGTTTCTACTCCATAGTATTGTCTAAAACCATACTGGTGCAGGTCCAGGGGAGTCTGGGAATCTATGTGGCATTTTAGTTGCTGTAGGACTATTTTCTCTATGACCTTCAATAAAAGATGATGGCTGGACATGGGCCTGTAGGAGATTGTTACTAGGGTTCAACTTTTTATTTTTAAGTCTGGGTCTTATTGAGGCAGTTTTAAGAGATGTTGGAACTATTCCCAGGCTAAATGATAGACAAGCAATGTTGACAATGAATGGACTCAGATCTGAATGTAATATTTTGACCCAACAGGTTGGGCACGGGTCGATTGCTGAGGTGTTTGTGTTGATGTCATGAATGACTTTTTCTATGAGTTCTCTTGTGGCTGTGTGGACGGATGAAAACTTGAGGGTGGAAGGACTGTTGCTTTGGAGATTTTTGGTATTGCTGGAGGTCCCAAAGTATTTGTTTGTTTCGAAGTGGGAAGCAGAAATCTGAGGGTGCGGGGTTTTGGTATTGAAAGTTCCAGTGGAGTCTTTTGTTAAGGATTTAACTATCTCAAATAGTTCTGGAGACCGATTTAGTAATAACATTAGCAGTTGTTAGTGGTATTCCTTTCTTTTTTGATCAGTTAGTATGCAATGTTCTTGTAGACTGGTCATGTACGTGTCTCAATCCTGTGAGAGTTTTGTGCGTCCACATCCGCTCAGGTTTCTTGAGCTCCAGTTTGGATGTCTGTAGGTCTCTGGTGTACCAATGGACTGTGTGAAATTTCTTGGGCTCCCATGTGTATTGGAGAGCACTGAAAGCATTGCTCAAGGTGTTATTCCATAGGTCAATTAATGTATCAAGACCCTAAAGTTATTAATTGTGTTAGAAATTGGTTGAGTGGGAGGTGACAGAGGGTACAGGTAAATGGAGCTCACTCTGAGAGGGTGGTGTGCCGCAGGGATATGTCCTTGGTCCAATTTTTTTAAACATCTTTGTTAGTGATATTTCAGAAGGGCTGTCAGGTAAGATTTGCTTGTTTGTAGATGATGCCAAAATCTATAATATACTAGCCACCCAGGAAGGAGTAGATAACATGAGGAGGGATCTAGCTAAACTTGGTTAATAGTCTAGAATTTGGCAGCTGAAATCTAATGCTAAAAAATGAAGGGTCATGCATTTGGGCTGCAAAAATCCAAAGGAGCAGTATAGTGTAGGGGGTGAGGTACTTCAGTCCACAAAAGAGGAGCAGAACCAGGGTTAATTGTGTCTGATGATCTTAAAGTAGCTAAACAGGTGGAAAAGGCAACTGTGAAAGCCAGAAGGATGCTTGGGTTTATAGGGAGGGGAATGGCCAGCAGGAAAAAGGAGGTGATAATGCCTCTGTATAAGTCTTTGGTGAGACCTCACTTGGAGTATTATGTGCAATTTTAGAGACTGCACCTTCAAAAGGATTTAAGCAGGCTGGAGTAGGTGCAGAGGGTAGCTACTAAAATGTTTAATGGGCTTCGTTTTGAAGCATACGAGGACAGACTTAAAGATCTTTAATATGTATAAAGGAAAGGCGGGATAGGTGCGATGTGCTAGAGACATTTTAAATACCTCCATGGCATAAATACACAGGAAAGTCTCTTTCAATGGAAGGCAAGCTCTGCTATGAGGGGACATAGCATAAGAGTGAAAGAGGAGAGACTCAGGAGTAATATGCGGAAATATTTTTTTACGGGAAGAGCGATAGATGCATGGAATAGTCTCCCAAGGGAGGTGGTGGACATGAGGACAGTATCTGATTTCAGAACAACATGGGACAAACACAGAGGATCTCTAAAGAGGACTATTATAGTTGATATGGAAGGGCAGACTAGATAGGCCATGTGTTCTTTTTCTGCCGTCATGTTTCTATGTTTCTAGTAGAATCCGTGTTGAGTTTGGCAGACCTTCATCTTGTTTGTCGAAAGGACGGAAGTGATGGGTTACTGGGAGATCTGTCTTTTTTTCTGCCTAGTCTGTTGTCTTGAGGGATATCGGATATGATAGCACTGTGATCTGAACATGGTACTGGGAGTACTAAAGGTGGAAACTGGCTGTTTTGATTGAATGTAGATGTGGGAGCAAAAATGAGATCCAAGGTGTTTCCGTTGTCATGTGTAGGAAGGCTTATTATTTGCTCATGTTCTTGTGCCTTCATCACCTCTACAAAGACCTTAGCTTGCTTTGGAGGAAGTGCTGGGAGGGTAAAGTCACCTAGACCCCAGAGTTGCTGCCTTTGGGTCGTGTTGTTGCACATTAGATCTAGGATTGTGGGCATGTTGTCAGCGGATGAAGCAGGTGACCTGTATAGTAGGCAGATTGTAAGGTGTTTGTTTTGTAATAGTTACAGTATCCAGGCTGCTTGGGTTTACAGAGTTGATGTTAGTAAATTTAAGAACTTTTCTGGCTAGTATGTGGATTCCTTCACCCCTGCAGTCAGTTCTAGGACAATTAAAGAGGTATACATCCGAGGGTGTTGAAAGAACTGAAATAGGAGATTGCAGAGCTACTAATAATAATCTGTGAACTATTATTAAAATAATCTGTAATACCTGAAGATTGATGCATGGCCAATATAACATCAATTTTTAAAAAGGGTTCCAGGGGTGATCCGGAAAACTACAGACCGGTGAGCCTGACATCAGTACTAGGAAAAATGGTAGAAATCATTATAAAGAACAAAATTACTGAAAATGTATAGTCATGGCTTAATGGGAGATAGACAATATTGCTTTAGCCAAGGAAGATTTTGTCTTACTAAGATAGACAATATTGCTTTAGCCAAGGAAGATCTTGTCTTACTAATCTGTTATGTTTTTTTGAAGGCGTGAATAAACAGGTGGACAAAGGTGGGTCGATTGATATAGTGTATCTGGATTTTATTTATTTATTTATTTAGTACACACTTATATACCGCCACTTCCAGCAATCAGTAGTGGTTTGATTACATCTTTGGGATTTGTCAAATCAAGACAAAAAAGTTGGGGCAAATATATTTTCAGACAGCTTTTGACAAGGTTCCTCATAAGAGACCCCTGGCGAAATTAAAAAGTCATGGGATAGGGGGCAGTATATTATTGTGGATCAGGAACTAGTTAAATGATAGAAAGCAGAGGGTAGGGCTAAATGGCCAATTTTACCAATGGAGAAAGGTGAATAGTGGAGTATCCCAGGGATCTGTGCTGGGTCCGCTGCTTTTAATATGTTTATTGCCATTTCCAGGTCATTTACAATGAGTGAATTAATCAGATTTGCAGATGACACAAAATTATTCAAAGTTGTTAAAACACAAGAGGATTGTGAAAAATTGCAAGAGGACTTTGATAAATTGGAAGACTGGATGTTCAATTGGCAGATGAAATTTAATGCAGACAAGTGCAAAATTATGCACCTAGGAAAGAAAAACCCAAAGTATGGTTACACGATGCAAGGTTCCACATTAAGAACCCCCACCCTGGAAAATGATTTAGGTATTATCATGGATAATATGTTAAAACCCTCCGCCCAGTGTGCAGCAGCATCCAAGAGAGCAAATAGAATGCTAGGTATCATAAGGAAAGGAATGGAAAATAAAACAAAGGATATTATAATACCTCTGTATTGTTCAATAGTGCAACTGCACCTTGAATATTGTGTGCAATTTTAGCACCTTATCTTGAAAAGGATATATCATAATTAGAAAAGGTACAATAGCATAATTAGAAAAGGTACAGAGAAAAGCCATCAAAATGGTAAAGGGGATGAAAGGATAACCCTATGAGAAGCTTAAAAGGTTAGGGCTCTTCAACCAGGAAAAGAGACAGCTGAGGGGAGATATCATAGAGGTCTATAAATTAATGAATGGAGTGGAATGGATAAATGTAGATCGATTGTTTACGCCATCAAAATATAGAAAGACTAGGGGACATGCAATGAAGCTGTTTAAGACTAATAAGAGAAAATATTTTTTCACTTAACGCGTAATCAAATTCTGGAATTTGTTGCCGGAGGATGTAGTAAGAACTATTAGTGTGGCTGGGTTTTAAAAAGTTTAGGACAATTTCCTGGAGGAAACTTCCATAACCCATTATAAAAGAGGACCTGGGAAATCAACTGCATGCCCCAATACACAAGTACTGTGCACTCTGGGTGTCTTTTGGGAACCTGCCACATACTTGTGGCCTGTATTGGTTACTATTGGAAACAGGATACTGGGCTTGATGGAGCTTGGTCTGACCCAGTATGGCATTTCCTGTGTTCTTATGAATGGAACCCCTACATAGTCTCTCCCTTGGCTGCAACATGCTGAGTCCAGGCCTACGGCCCTGTGGTTAGCTCTCACAGAGTAGAAGTCTTAAATTGGGAAGCAGTAAGGCTCAGAGATGTCTTAGAGGGAGAAGTGGCTTAGTGGTTGCTGCAAGTTGCCGGTGGGCCAGGGGTTTGAATCCAACTAGAGAACAGCTACCTTGGACTGGATGGACTGGGGATTCTAGTGCCACTGGTGCTCCTTGTGGCCTTGGGCAAGCCACTTAACCCTCCATTGCCACAGGTACAAAAACATAAATTGTGAGCCCTTCAGGGACAAGGGAAATCTATATACAGTACCTGAATTTATGCCACGTTGACTTGTAGAAAAGCAATATATAAGCCTAGTTAAATAAATAAATATCTGTGACTGGGAATATGTGTCTTTTAGAGAACTCTGGCAGGGGTGTGACATTAGGGATGGTGCTGGTCCGTGGTCTCCTTTTCCTGTTTCCCTAGTCCTCCTGCCAGCATTGAGAAGAGGCTGAGAATAGATTGCCCATGGGCCTGGGACCCTGTATCCTAGACAATACAGACATTGTTTGGGTAGGATTTGGGAGCAAAGTCAAAAAGAAAAGGAAGCTGGTGCTTGTGACACTGTATCTCATCAGGATGCCTTACTCTACAGAAAATCCCCCAACTGCAACTCCAGCCCCATGTAACACAGTGAGGACCCCTCTCACTTTATCACAATCGCTATCCCCTATTGCTGGACAAATTACATTAGCATGAGAACACAGTCTGAGCATAGAAATGCAGTCTCACTCTACAGTGAGTGCACACAAAAATCATGCATAAGCAAGTGTGAGTACATACAAAATGCACACACACATACACGGGTGACACAGCTCCTGTCACCCAAACACAGGGCACTAAGCACACTTGTACATAGGTGGCATTTATGGAACAGTCAGAGGGTATTGACTTCAGTATGAAACCTTCCAGTGCCCTGGAGTGCTAAGCCCCAGACTGTGCTACCCAGAAGGACTTCTCTTTATCCTCAGCACCGGCCATTTAACAAGATGGCACAGATGGGGCAGTGGCCCTGCTAAATGCTTAAACCACTGCTATGATTTCATGGCTGTAGAATTAGATGAGAAATTCCTGCACATGCTACCATCACCTAGAGAATCTCCCATCTGCTGACAAGACAGGGAGGCAGCTTCTGTACCTGGGATGCCCATGGAGGGGTGAGCTATGGGACACACGGGCACCCCCCTGGCATTCCTGCAAGCAGAGAGAGCTGTTAGAGACACAGGCATCCTTGCAACTGGAGGTCCTAGAGGTTGCTGTCTGTGTGGATCCGAAGATTAATGCGATTTGCTATTTTACAAGTCACCACAAGGTGGCAGCACTGAATAATATATGTAATCCATGAGCAGGCTGCCATCTGGCGGCCTTTAGAGGCACTACAACTAGAGAAACTAACAGTAAATGACGGCAGATAAAGACCAGTATGGTCCATCTAGTCTGCCCAGTAAGATGGCAAGAGTAGGTGCACCTGCCGCTCTGTGCAGGCCACCCCTCCCCATGTCTTTGTTTTAGGGGTGAACCCACATCTCCGTGTAGGACACCCCTATATGTTGAGAAATTAGTTAGTTAAGTGTATTTTGATTTTATCCTGTTGCTGTAAAGGGATCCACTGTGTCTGTCCCATGCCATTTTGAATTCTTTCACTGTATTTGCCCACAACACTTCCATCAGGAGAGCATTCCAAGCATCCACCACCCTTTCAGTGAAAAACTATTTCCTGACATTGACTTTCAATTTACCCCCTTGCAGCTTCATGTTATGCCCTCTAGTTTTACAGCTTCCCGGTATTTGGAAGAGGTTTGTTTGTTCATTATTTATCTTTAAGTATTTAAAGGTCTGAATCATATCTTCCCTGATTATTTTGCTTTGACTTGCACTGATCAGTCTGATGGTTGTTGTCTGTGTATGCTCGGTCACAGAAAGACAGCATTGAGTGCACCTTTGCTCCCTCTGGTGGCCATTGGCGGTATTACAGGCACTTCTTGGTTTACAAATATGGGCACTTTGACTTTTTTTTATCATAAGGTTTCTTAAACCTGTCCCGGTGAAGTACAGGTTTTTGGGCTATGCACATTTTTACTATAGAATAAATTTGCAGACAGTGAATACAAATGGTGCTACTGTCTCAAGCACACCTCTATTCTGCCCCTCCTTCTAACTACAAGTGAGGGCTCTGCCCTTGTAGAAAACATACAAGGTGGAAATCTGCCTAACACCAAGGAAAACAGAGTTACTTACCTGTAACGGAGTTCTCCGTGGACAGCAGGATAAGTCAGCCACACCTGGTGTCGTCCCCCGACGGCGCCGTGACGGAAGTGCTCTCTAGCTCAGAGTCTTCTGAGCATGTGTGAGGTGGTCCCACCTCCCAGCCCGCCCCTAGCCGGCCAGTTGTTGACTAGCTATGCCGTTGCGGCTAGGTGCGGTGCGCAGGCCACCCTCATGAAGGGGAGGCGGGTGGGATGGTGTGGCTGACTTATCCTGCTGTCCACGGAGAACTCCGTTACAGGTAAGTAACTCTGTTTTCTCCTAGGACAAGCAGGATGTGTCAGCCACACCTGGTGTCTCCCGAGCTGTGATACGTTGTGGGGAATGAGGGAGGCATGTCTGATATGCAACATTTATTGAGCACAGGGTTATACAGTTGTAGGTAGGCAAAACGTGCAATAGTGAACGGTGCAAATTGTGCAACTTGGAACAGTGTAGTGAACAGTGCAATTCTGAACAGTGCAGTAACAATCGTGCAATAACAACAGTCACAATCGTGCAATAACAACAATGCATGGACAAGTACTAGTGCAAGTGGACAAGTAACCAGTGCAAGTAAGTAACTATTGCAATCTATTCAGGGCAATAGTCCGTGACAGGAGACACGAGTCTCAGAGTCTTGGCGTTCGGTCTCGTGCAGCGCTCGCCCTCTCGGGTGCCAGGGCTGCGGAGAGGACCGCTCGGCCGAATGAGCCGTCTGTCTCAGCGTGGATGTCGAGGCAGTAGTGTTTCTGGAAGGTAAGATGAGAGGACCAGGTGGCTGCTCTGCAGATATCACTCACTGGAATCTCCTGAGCACAGGCCAAGGAAGCGGCTATTGCGCGGAGCTGGTGTGCACTCGCCTTGTTTGTTTGCCGGGAGAGCGCCAGCCCTCTGCAAGCAATAGGCCACGCAGGTTGATATCCAGAGAGATAGTGTACGTTTGGTGACAGGTCTCCCAGGTTTGTTCGGGTCAAAGGAGACGAACAGTTGTGTACCCCGACGAGTAGCAGATGTCCTGTCGATGTAGGTGCGTAAAGCACGTACGCAATCGAGCGAATGAAGACGTTGCTCCTCGGGGGATGAATGCGGTGCTGGGAAGAAGGATGGCAGCTCCACTGCCTGGTTGATGTGAAAAGCGGAGGCCACCTTCGGCACAAATTTTGGGTGAGTCCGCAGGGACGCCGGTTGTGATAGAGTTGCGTGTATGGCGGGTGTGCCACCAGAGCTTGCAGCTCGCTAACCCTCCTGGCGGAGGTAATGGCAACGAGGAAAAGGGTCTTCCAGGCGAGGTACTTTCCTTCGGCAGTGTCCAATGGTTCGAATGGCTCTTGCATGAGCTGTTGTAGAACGATGTTAAGGTCCCAGGTGGGTACTGGCTTCTGTACTGGGGGCTTCAGGTTTCGGAGCCCTCTCATGAAACGGGTCACAATGGGAAGGGTGGCGATGGAGCCTGAGGTTGTGGCATCCGTGCGCTCGTGTAGAGAGGCGATGGCAGCTAGGTGCACCTTGATGGATTGTGGTTGCAATCCCGATCTGCAGAGGAGGGCCAGATACTGTAAGATTGTGGGTATCGGGCAAGACGCTGGGTCAACTCCTTGGTCTTTGCACCAGATGGTGAAGCGTTTCCATTTTAGGCCATATGCCTTTCTTGTAGAAGGTCTCCGGGACGCGAGGACTATTTGTTGCACATCCGGGGGAAGGTGAGAGCCGTTGAGGGTTAACCTTTCAGCCTCCAGGCTGTCAAAGCTAGCGTCTGGAGGTTGGGGTGCCAGATTAGGCCTCCGTTCTGGGTTAGGAGGTCTGGTCTCAGAGGTATCTGATGGGGGGTTCCTGGGCGAGCTGCAACAGTAGGGAGAACCACATCTGTCTTGGCCAATAAGGGGCTATCAGGATCATCTGTACCTTCTCCTCGATGATACGTTGTATCGTGTTTGTCAAGAGTGGTGTGGGAGGAAAGGCGTATGCCAGCTCCCAGTTTTTCCAGGGGATGGCGAATGCATCCGAGGCAACCCTGTTCTGTGACGGATGCTTGGAGCAGAACAAGGGGCATCTCGCGTTCTCCTCGGATGCGAAGAGGTCGATTTGTGGGTTTCCCCAGCGCTGGAAGAGGGTGCGTGTCACATCCATGTGGAGCATCCATTCGTGAGGTTGAAGCTGTCTGCTGAGACGGTCCGCTAAGGTGTTCTGATCCCCGGGAAGGTATGTCGCTTGTAGCGTGCACCTGTTGCGTAGTGCCAGAGTCCAGGTGTCGAGGGCTTCCTTGCATAGCGAATGGGAGCGAGTGCCCCCTTGCTTGTTGATATAGAACATGGCAACTTGGTTGTCCGTCTGTACCAAGACAGCTTTTCCTTTCAGTTTGGTCATGAAGGTCTGTAGGGCATACCTGATGGCCCTGAGTTCGAGGTGATTGATGTGGAGTGTTTGTTCCACTGCAGTCCATGCTCCTTGCGTGCTGAGGTGCCGTAGATGGGCCCCCCATCCCGTGGAGGAGGCATCCGTGGTGAGGGTGAGCTGGTGTATGCGAGGATGAAGGCATTTTCCCCCCGAGAGGTTGGGTGGCTGCGTCCACCAGCGCAGGCTCTGGACCACACGGGCAGACAGCGGAATGCGAGTGCTGAGTGGTTGGGAGAGTTGCTTCCAGTGGGTCCGTAGGTGCCACTGTAGAGTGCGCATGTGCAGCCTCGCCAGCGGAAGGACTGAAGTTGTAGCAGCCATGTGGCCTAGCAGACATAGTATTGCACGGGCCGAGGTGCATTTCTCTGTCGACATCTTCATGGCTAGGCGGGTGATGGTGTTGATCCGTAATTGAGGAAGAAAAGCCTTGCAGACCTTGGTATCTATTATCGCCCCGATGAACTCTGTGCGCTGGACTGGTTCCAGCCTGGACTTCTCCTTGTTGAGAAGGAAGCCCACTCTGATCAACAGGTGGGTCGTGAGCCGTACTGCCCTGTGGAGTCCCATGGCTGAATCCGCCGACAGGAGCCAGTCGTCCAGGTAGGGAAAAATGGCGACACCTTGTTTCCGGAGATGTGCAGCGACCACCGCTACGCATTTTGTGAAGACTCTGGGTGCTGGGGATAGGCCGAATGGCAGGACCCGATACTGGTAATGGGCGCCCAGCGCTGAGAATCTGAGGAATTTCCTGTGAGAAGCGTGGACCGGGATGTGGGAGTAGGCATCCTGGAGGTCCAGCGTCGCCAACCAATCCCCCGCCCTGATTAGGGGAAGGATGGAGTTGAGCGAATACATCCTGAACTTCTCTTTGATTATGAAGTTGTTCAGTCTCCGGAGGTCCAGGATAGGGCGTAGGCCCCCTTTCTTCTTGGGGATAAGGAAGTACCGGGAGTAGAAGCCAGTGTTGACCTCTCCCGGGGGTACTTGCTCTATCACCTTGGCCTGGAGGAGTTGCTGTATGAGTTCCTGTAGCGGCTGTTCCAGGTGCTGTGGAGGCTGGCTGGTAGGTCGCTTGCGCTGACATGGAGGGGAGGAGAAGGGCAAGCGGTAGCCCGACTGGACTATCTGTAAGACCCACTTGTCCGTGGTAATCTCCTGCCAGGCCGATAGGAACAGCGACAGGCGACCCCCAACCGGGGCATAGTCAGAAGGAGGAGGAATCTTTCCCGGAGTGGGAAGTGTTGGACTGCTTCTGCTTTCGCTGTCGCGGTTGCTGTCGCTGAAAGGGCGTCTTCTGATAAGTTGGCTTGAACTTTGGTGGCTGCCACTGACGGTTGGATCCATAAAATTGTTTCGAAGGGGCGAATGGTTTTCGGAAATATGCCCCTTTGTGGTTCCAAGCGGGGCGTTCAAGGCCGTCTGCTGCTAGAGTCTTTAGTGTGGCGCAGTCCTCTTTGAGGTCTTTTACAGTGTCGGCAACCTTGTCCCCGAACAGGGAGTCACCTGAGCAGGGGGCGTCCGCAATACGGTCATGGGTGTTGTCGGAGAGTCCTGAGGCCCGGAGCCATGCCCAGCGCCGTGCTGAAATGGCCGTGCCCGCTGTGCGGACGGCAGTGTCAAATGCGTCGAAGGCCGTGCACATCAGGTGCTTGCTGCATTCGGCTAGCTCCTGCATGGAGGTTGAAGCCATTGTCCGTGAGTCCTTGGGAAGGTCCTGTAGGTGCTTTTTAAGGTCGGCTAGGAGTGCGTCCTGGAAGAGGACGTGCTGGAATTGGTGGGATGCTATTTTGGCGTTGAGCATAGCCCCTTGAAACACCTTTCTCCCAATGTCATCTAGGCGCTTGGGGTCCCGACCTGGTGGATGGCTTGACTGGTTACGCGTGGACTTTGACCTTTTCAGGCTGATGATACCACGATGGACTGGTGGGGTAACTGCGCTTTGGTAAATCCAGGTCCTGAGTGGACAATGTATTTGGTGTCCAAGCGCCTGGAGAAAGCTTGACCAGAAGCTGGGGACTGCCACAGCGCCAGCTGCTTGTCCTTCAATCTGCGGTGGAGGGGAGCGCCATAGCTGGCTTGGGGCCATTCAGGTACTTCATGACCTCCGGCTCCTGTTCTTCTGATGTTACCTCCGTGGCCAGCCCCAGCTTAGAGACCACCTTCCGTAGGAACTTAGGGTAGGTGAGGTCCTCCGGCACTGGCGGGGGCTCGACTGGCTCGCTAGTGTCCTTTGTATCTGGGTCCTCCCCTTCAGAGCAAGGCTCCAGTTCCTCAGCATCGGGTTCCATTTGTGTCGGTGAAGGAGAACGCGCTCTGGATGGAGCGGGGGAGGGAGTCCGCTCCCTGGGCGAGAGACTGGGGTATATTGGGGAGTGGCCCTTCTCCGAGAGAGTCAGAAGGGGACTGGTCGCCCTGCGTTGCTGGTCTGGCCGTGGGGGGGCGGTCTGCTCCACTAGGCGAGACAGGAGGCTTAGGATGGCAGAAGAGGTTGATTCTGACCTGCTGCTTCTGTGTCTCTTGTAGCAGGGGGAGTTGGATCTCCTGCTGTCCCTGGAGGAGCCACCAGTGTAATCCCTTGCTGCAGAGGGGGATCGATGTCTGCGCTTGGCAGACTTCTTCCTGTGGCTGTCACCGGCGCTGTGCTGGCTGGGAGATTGTAAGTGGCCATCTCGCTGATTAGAGCTCCCTCGTCGGCGCTGTGAATCAGCGCGGTCTGTGGAGCGTGATAGGTGATGACAGGAGGATTCCCTGCTGTCCGCCCTATTATGCGTTTCTTTTCGTCGGCGCTGAGTGTCAACGCGGTCTGGCGACTTACTGCTCAGCTGAGACTCACCGCGCCGAGCTTGGGAGTCCCGCGCCGGGGAGAGGCAGTGATGGCTCCATAGGCTGTGGAAGTGCTGGGGATCTCCCTGTCAGCGCGTCGAGACGTGTTGGGCAGGGGGGAGGTCCTCACCTCCGTGCAGCCAATCAACGTGGAGGAGGCGTTCCCGGAGGCGGGGCCTGGCGGGGCCACGAGGGCAGCGCCATCTTGGCCAGCATGCGGACCGCATGTAGTGGATGTCCCGGGGTTGCCGTGTGCCGGAGAGGGGCTTACCCGAACGGCAGAGGCCTCTCCGGGGGCAGGACTTGCAGCGTTGGAATCAGATCTCGGAGCAGCATTTTTCTTATGCGGCGCTTTTTCGGGGCAGCGTTTGGACGCTGGTGAGTGCTGGAGAGCCGGGAAGATGGTTTCTGGGCGGCCACAGTCTTTGATTTCTTGTCGCTGGTTTGCTTCGGGTCCCGGGACGTGGAGGCTGCTGCGGGAGAGAGCAGGTCCTTCAGGGAGTGTTCGCGGTGCCTTTTTGCTCTGGGGGACATCCTGCTGCAGCAATCGCAGTTCTCCACCTGGTGTGATGCCCCCAGGCATCTGACGCAGTGCTGATGGGTGTCAGAGATGTTCATCTTTCTGCTGCAGGTAAGGCACTTCTTAAAACCTGGTTTAGGCATACTTATGTTTAAAAGTAGAGAGCTTGAATTTTTCCGTCTTGAGGCAAGGGCGGAAGAGAAAAAACTGGCCGGCTAGGGGCGGGCTGGGAGGTGGGACCACCTCACACATGCTCAGAAGACTCTGAGCTAGAGAGCACTTCCGTCACGGCGCCGTCGGGGGACGACACCAGGTGTGGCTGACACATCCTGCTTGTCCTAGGAGAACTTCACTGAAGCTACTCGGAGGCATGGCCAGGAGGGGAGGGAACATGTGACATCAGAGTTCAATGCAAAAACTGCTGTCTTATAATAATTCCTACAGATCTCTGACTTTGCTCTAAAAGTTGAATTAAAACAGGGATCTGGAATTATAGGAGGTTTGTGCTTCCATCTCCACATAACCACAGACATATTCAGGTACATTGATCAGAATTCTACATACTTTTCCTTATTTTGCTTCAGTTACATTTTTGGAAGACATGGTTTCTTTAATGGGCAAATCCCTTCCACTTATGATTATTAAATATAAACTTAAATTGTGTGCCATTTGGGGACAGGGAAATGCTGACTAAACATGTAACTCATCTTGAATGAACTGTAAGGGTCTGAGCTAAATCTAATGAAATTAAAACAAAAAAACATTCCTTTCTTTAGAAACTTTAAACAAAGAAAGATATCAAATCAACAGCATGAAGGCTGATAGTATCTTAGACTCAGTGGCATCTAGCAATGGTACATCTATACAGACGTTCTTAAAGCATCTGTTGTCCAGGTGTTGGGTGCTGGATTTAGTAAGACCATTATTATGAGTTTAAATCTCTTCTCTCTCCCCAAGATTTCCTCTCTGTATCAGTTCATTTTCCATTGTGCTAGTCTGACAATTAACCACAAGAGGGCGCCATTAGCTTTTACTGCCCTGAGTACATGTACATGGTTTTATTCGGGTCATTTTCTCCAAATAGGTTAATTTTGCGGATACCATGTGGATTCTCTGGTGGATTGTGATTTGTTTGTCAGTGAAGATTTTACCATATTCATTGCATATATATATAGTTTTAATCCTGTAGGGATTCTATGGGGTTTACGTTTATAAATGAGTTTTTACCACATTCAGTATGAGTATTCAGACTTAATCCCATGTTGATTCTCAGGTGAATTTTTAGGCATCTTTCCCATGTGAAGGTTTTACCACATTCCGTACATCTATTGATTTCAATCGGGACATTTTCTCCAAATGGGTTAATTTTGTGGATATCATGACAGTCGTGAACCTCACTTCTAAATCAGGTGTTCACTGCTGCCCTCTTGTGGTAATTCTTCATAATACCGATTATTCCACTACTGAGTTAGGGCACCATTACCACCTGCCTGATTCTGCTCTGTCCCTCTGCCCTACTCTCATTTATTTATTTATTTTCTTAATCCCTTGGGATTTTATTTCTGATATTCATTTTTGGTAAATTTGCCATAAGTTCCAAAGATGGAGAAATAAATCTTTGGCTCTTACACTTAGTAACACAGTGAATGAGGCAGATCAAGACAAAAGTGCCTCGTCAACTCAGTCCAGCCCAGCCCCATTGCCTTGGAATAGATGCATCAAGAATGGCCAAATGCACCCAAGCACTAAGCCCCCTCTTCTCTATATCTTCCACCCCTCCTCTCAGCCCTCTGCTCCCTTCTTTCTGAAGCAGAACCACAATTCTTTACAGGATAGACTTCTCCAATGCATTTTGGAGCCCCAATGCCATCATATGCAGGGTCATCCCCAGAATTGGTTCCAGGTGCTGACACTCTAGGCCTCTGAGATCACCAGGCCAGTCAGGTTTTCAGGATATCAGCAATGAATATGCGTGAGACAGAGCTCCGTGCACTGCACTGCTTCCATTGTATGCAGATCTATCTCATGCATATTCATTGTGGATACCCTGAATTCCCAACTGGACTAGGGTCCCAGAGGACTGGATTGAGAACCACTGCCCTAGGCAAACCTTAAGCCAGGGGTCTCCAACTCCAGTCCTGGAGGGCACCAACCCAGTCAGGTTTTCAGGATATCCCTAATGCATGTGCATGAGATAAATTTGAAGACAATGGGAGCAGTTCATGCAAATATGTCTCATGCATATGCACTAGGGACATCCTGAAAACCATATTGGTTTGTGCCCTCTAGGACAGCATTAGAGACCCCTGCCTTAAGCTTTATGCTCCCCCTAGCTTTCAAATCCTATTGTTTAGCCTTGAATGCCCTGGTCTCCTCTGCCCCTACCCTCCCCCCCTGCTAAAATTGCTGCCCTAGGCAACTTCCTAGTTTCACTGATGCTTGGGCCAGCCCTGATCAGACATCTGCTGTTTAGAGATGTAACTGGCTTTCAGTCCATACAGGTTATCCCTGATGTGCTTTATTTCTGCCAATATTAGTCAGGGTCGATCCTGAGTGTTTTCCCCACTCATTTTAGTAAGGTCCCCAATTTATTGAGATTTTCCCCAGTTTATGACCCATGATCTCAGCAATGGGGATGGTGGTGACACAGGTGGTACAGTGCTGGGGTGGCAGAAAAGGGCACTTAAAATCCCCCAGTGTGGCTGCATGTCACAACTCATTCACCAGGAGGTTTGCAGCAGAGGGGCTGCAACGTAGAAGGCCTGGAGTGTTCATGGACAAATACCTCATGCCACGGGCTCTGGCTTTTAGGACTGGAGGGTGGCCAGGTAGAGAGAGAGAGAGAGAGAGAGTGGAGGCACCAGCAGCAGATAAGGGGCGGGAGCAGCCCGGCAAGGGGAAGGGAAGAACTGCTGGAGGAGGGATGAGGAATTTAAGGGAAGGTGATATGCTGGGCACCTGGGGGGAGAAGGGCAGGAAAGAGACTGGTATGGTAGGTGGGTCAATTTTAGAGGTAGATTTTTATTTTTCCAAACTTTACAAACTACTAGTGACCAAATTACGCAGTCT
Organism: Ichthyophis bannanicus; assembly: GCA_033557465.1. NCBI lineage: Eukaryota > Metazoa > Chordata > Amphibia > Gymnophiona > Ichthyophiidae > Ichthyophis > Ichthyophis bannanicus. The sequence goes on along the minus strand of CM066051.1, from coordinate 69,185,390 downwards.
TGCCTGCTGAATCTAAAGCTATCTTCAGAAACTGCTTAAAGTGAGTCTTACCTACATCAAATCGCAGCTGAAATATGTGGAAATTAAGCAATATTAAATGTACAAATATTCTGAACAACACCTGTAGCCACATAATTGTCTTTAAAATGTGATTTATGCAGTTAATTTAATGTTATTTAACACAATCCAGCAAAGAAGTCATATCTTGTTTGCTTCTGTTTCGGCTCATGAGCTCCCTGCTGACCCCTCATATAATGTTCCCTCCTCTCCTGATTGTACACATGACCAACAGCCTCAGTTGTCATTTTTACACAACTTTCTATGGACTGGGTGTGTGATGCCAGTCTGGAACCATCATGGGCTTGCTCAGAAATGTCTTGATCTCTGCTGCTGTCATGATACAGGTAAGAGGAGGCTCAGAGACTCCGGAGCTCCAGTCAAGTAATTGGGTGAGTGCAGTTGCCTCAGTGTTGATGGTTGATGTTTCCCTGGGTCTCAAACTGCTGTCTTCAAGCTGAGTAGTCTCATCTCTTTCACCTCTGATCTTCAATATCTTCTCCACTGCATATCCTCTCTCCTGTTCCTCTTCACTGCACAACAAAGCTTGCAGAACAGACTTGCTGTAACTATACCAAGGTGACCCTCTCACTGTAGGCATGACTATCTTCCTTACTCTTCACACTATTCTTCCAACCTTTGCAGCTGGAAAAGGAAATGTCTGGGGCCATGTGTCCAATTGCTATTTATTTTTATATTGAACCAATTCACCATGTAAACCAAAACACAGAAATAATTAAGATAAATGGATAACTGAGGCACAAAAGGCATTAATATGCAATGCAAACACATAAAAAGTAGTATCAGAGCACTTAAACATATTTCAGTAATTTGTGTATTTTTGCCTAATTTCCTAGAAATTACAGATAGGTAAATAACATATTACACAACATTTCAAGCTCGTTGTTGATTTGCCACATGAAATTATACCATTTTTTTCACTAGTGCTTTTTAAAATTATGACGTCTCCAACACTGACACACCCTACTAGTATGGTCCGTCCAAACTGCCCAGTAGGGTTCCTAGGGAAGGACTTGTCTTTGATTTTTAAGGATGCATCTGCTGCACAGTGATTAACTTCACCATGGTTTCTGCACCCCAAATACAGGGCCAGCCCAACAGAACTGTCATTTTAATATAAGCCTATAATTTATCAAAAATACTTAAATAAATGAGAGAGTGTTTTTAAGCTGAGAGTTGAACCCTTGACGCTAAGTACTGTGCCAGGCTAAGTAGTACTGAATTACCTTTACACCACCGGCAGCTTGTGACTGATGAGCTCTCTCCAGAGATTCTTCTCACTCCTGGAGGACTCGAGCCAGAGATGGAGAAAGGGAAGATCCGAAAATGTTTAAGTGTGAAAAGCCTTGGTGGTCCAGTGGTTGGGTGTGTGGCTAAAAGTATCAAGGCTGTGGGTTCAAACCCCACAGAAGGACAGTGGGTGTTAGTGCTCACAATGAAGAATGTGAGGTAGTTTTAGGAAACATTTGGCTATTTTTCATAGCAAAAAGCAGCATAACCCTGACTGCTGGTGGCTCTCCTCAGTTATCAGGTTTTCCCCCAATATACTTGATATGCAGGTCTATCTAACCCCCTCCTCCCCATCCACCCACACCACTTACCTGCTCTGGCCCCCACCTAGCTTCTGGCTAAGCTAGACTCGAACCCACAACCTCCTATATTGGAGTAAAGGCCCTTTAGCTGCTGAGCCACCAGTCAGCCAGTCCCCAGACTTTTACTTTTTCGTCCCCTTATCCTCTCATTCCTTGATTTGGCTTTAAAACATAAGTGGATCGTCTTTCCAGCCCTACATAGCTTTTAAATAAGCTGCACTTAAGATCCACAGCCAATAGCCAATAGCCAATAGTGGTTAAAGCAACCACCAAGTACTCTAAAGATCATGGGTTCTAGTCCCACTGGTTGATCCTGAATAAGTCATTTAACCCTCCATTACCCCTACATAAAAGATCTCTCTATCTACTTTTGGTCTTACATTGCCAAGAAAACCCAGAAGCTGCTGGGTGCCAGGAGTCAGCTGCCAATCTTCAGAGTTTGCTTCTTCTTCCTTGATTTGGTTTTAAAACATTGTACATAGTTTCCCCAGTTACATCCCCAAGTTATCCATCCTGTTACAATGTAAACCTAAGGCCATTTGTCTGTGGCAATATTTTGTTACTTGTAAACCGCACTGATACTAAAAAGCACGGTATAGAAGAACTGTAAATAAATAAAACAACAGTTGATCAACAAAGTACAACAGAGTGTGCCATCAGTCAGCCACTGACTTCTGTGTGGTTTTTCTCTCCTTTATGGATCTTATTCTCTAGTTGAGCTTTAAAACAAATAAACACACCTATCCTTTTAAGCAGGAGATCTGAACCCATGGATCGAGTACACCAAACTCCCACTCATGAACAAGCGACTTTATCTCCTCTTTCTACCTCTCATTCCCTAATTTGGTTTTAGAACACTGATCTCCTTGCCAGCAGGGGATTCAAACCTCCAGCTTTTCAATACAGGAAAGAAAGGTTACTTACTTGTAGCGAGGGTTCTCTATGGACAATAGGATAAGTCAGCCACACTTGGTGATGTCCTCCAGGTGGCGCCATAGACAGAACTGCTCTCCAGCGCAGATAGTCCCACCTCAGCGGCCCACCCCTAGCCCAGCCAGCGTGTTCCCAGTTTTGCCTTTCCTGACTAGGTTGCATGCCGGTTCAGGCTGACCTCGTCCAGGGGAGATGGGCGGGATTGTTTGGCTGACTTATCTTGCTGTCCACGGAGAGCCACCAGTACAGGTGCATAACCTTGCTTTCTCCATGGACAAGCAGAATGCACCAGCCACACCTGATGCCTACCTAGCTGTGCCGATTTCCAGGTCATTTATAAATAAGTTAAAAAGCAGCGGACCGAGCACGGATCCCTGGGGTACCCCACTATTCACCTTTCTCCATTGGGAAAATTGGCCATTTAGCCCTACTGTCTGCTTTCTATCTTTTAACCAGTTTCTGATCCACAATAGTACACTGCCTCCTGTCCCATGACTTTTTAATATTGTCAAAAGTCTCTCATGAGGGACCTTGTTAAAGGCTTTCTGAAAGTCCAGATACATTATATCAACCAATTCACCTTTGTCTACCTATTTATTCACACCTTCAAAAAAACATAATAGATTAGTACCATGTTGGCCGACTCCCATTAAACCATGACTATTTATTTTATTCAAACATTTTTATATACCGCCCCGTCCAGTGATCAGGGTGGTTTACAATGAAGAGAACTCACTTACAAAGAACATATCAAACTATATTACAAGGTTCTATTTACAAATCAGCTGTTCACATATTTACGGTGTAGGGTGGGGAAGGGAACAGGTTACGGGAGGAATATATTAAATGGAGTTAAGTAATTTTGTTCTTTATGATGGTTTCTTCCATTTTTCCTGGTACTGATGTCAGGCTCACCGGTGTGTAGTTTCCCGGATCATCCCTGGAACCCTTTTTAAAAATTGGTGTTACATTGGCAATCCTCCAATCTTCAGGTAGTAAAGATGATTTTAATGATAGCTCACAGTTTACTAATAGTAGGTCTGCAATCTCATATTTCAGTTCTTTCAACACCCTTGGATGTATACCATCTGGCCCAGGTGATTTGCAACTCTTCAGTTTATCAAATAGTTGTAATACATCTTCCCGGTATATCAAAATTTCTTTCAATTCTTCCACAGCATCACCTTTAAATACCATTTCAGTCATAAGGTAACATGCCTACATCTACCTCAGTAAAGAATGAAGCAAAGAATCCATTCAGTCTGTCTGCTATGGCCTTGTCCCCTTTTAGCCCTCTATCATCTAATGGTCTGACTCTGTTACTGAAGGAATCTCTGGAGGCTGAGGCAAATAGAGGCATAGGAGTAATGTCACTGAAACCTGGGCTTGTCACTGGTTCTTTGTCTCTACCAATGTGCTGATAAGAGGAACACAACCACTTGTCTGTACTGGTCTAGCAGATCAATATGGAAACGAAAAGTCCAAAAAAGAAACAACATTCTTTTTGTCTGCACACCCCTACTATCAAGACCTTGGTATAATTTAAGGGAAAAGGGGAGCAGAACAGAACCCACACTAAGGCATAATGTGAGGGTGTGATATTTTATATGGATCAGTGGATGAGTCTGAAGAGCAGTGGACAGTCTATACTCTGTTTAAGAGACTAGATGGTCTCCCTTTGTGTAATGGTACATTTTGGCGCAGTCATCCAGCGGACATCCTTCAGTTGTATTAATAACAACCTACAGGAATTGCTTGAATCAACTGTAATATCTTCAGGGCTTGATAAATCCTAGGTAGCAGGTGTTAGCATGTGCTGGTGCTGGTGCTACAGCGAAGGCTACAGGGGCGCTATGAGAGAGACGGAGAATAGGGGGGGGGGTCTGTGGAGACTGCATAAAGGCAAGGTGCAGGGTTATGGAGAGAGTGGGTAAAAGCAGAGTGCAAAGGTTATGACAGAGACTGCTTCACATATTACCAGAATAAAAAAAAACAAATCAGAATCAGTTTAAATCACACCCCAAGAAAAGGATCCTGATACATTCAAGGAAAAAGCCTCACTAGTTATTTTTTTGTTGGAGCGGCCAACAGAACATTACAACTCTTATTGTATTGAAGCTTTGGATATGCTGCGATTCGAATGACCTGAAGCAGGGTTGAAGATTTTGTCAAACCCGAAATGTGACACGTCGTCATTTTTTGATTTCTGGCGGCTTAAATCCACTGAGCTAAGTATAGCGTTTATACTTTTAAAGAATGAAATGATTAAAAGGAGAGAGAGGCTTCAGTGGTGTACAGACTAGTTCTCTTCACTTTGTTGGCCACTCCAACAAAAAAATAACTAGTGAGGATTTTTCCTTGAATGTATCAGGATCCTTTTCTTGGGGTCACATATTACCAGGCCACGGCGATACATAAAGGAAAAATGAGAGAGAGGGTCAGGAGCAGCTTTAAAGGGTCACTAATAAACTGTAGGCAGCATACTCACTAGGGGTAGTGGGGGAGGAGAGGGAACGGCACATTAAGGGCCTGATAAATTAAGCTCTCTTTTCCCATAGAAAACAGGGGAGGGCAATCTCGATCTTGGTGTCCAGCTCCTCCATGTTTGAGCCGGCTCCTAGATTCTGAGATAGCCTGTCAGGCCTGCTTTAAACTGTCATCCCTACCACCCAATGCCTACTTTGCTTTTCTGTGGGAAGCTGATTGACCAGGTAGTTTGAAGCCAACTTTACGAGTTTCAAAGTTACCATGCTAGCTTAGATCCGCATCAGCATGGCTTTCATCCTCTTCATAATCCAGAACCCACTGACAATTTTGGATAAATTTTACCGAAAGGGAATAAGAATTCTGAACATGCATATTTTATATTGTTTTTAGATATTAAACATGGCTTTGATACCATTGTGCATCCCATAATGCTAAAGTGATTGATTTTACTGGGGATAGGTGGTGGTAATGCTTTTGTTTGTTTCGTGCAGATCAGTTTCGTCAAGTGCATGTATTTCCGAGACCTCTCACTGGGCAAGACGGATTGGGGGGGGGGGTCCCCAGGATTCTTCCTTGTCGCATCATATTTGTTTCAAGTGTCTTCTAATTGTTCATCAGGTTTATTAACTGACCTTCCTCTCTTTCCTCTTTTCTTATTAGTGTCTTATCCTCCTCCTCACTCGCTTCATTCTTCACAATATAACCTGCTGGTTCTTCCCTCCTATTCTGTGCTTCACTTGCAGTGCTGTCGTCGCTTTTGTTTTTCTGTTGTTACCCCACTGTCTCCTAAAATTCATTGGGAGTCTTCTTTTCATAAGTTTAAGGCTGCTCTTGTCACATTTTGGGTCCGATAGTCGAAGCGATTAATGCAGTTAGTAAAGCTGCTGTGTTAATGGCAATGAACAGGATATTCGGCAGCACTAACATGGTTAACTCCGCTGGATATCCGCAGCTGCTGCTTCAGCATCGGGGCCTGTCGGGGTACAGCAGAGGGGGCACCGATCACTAACCAGGCAGCAGCGATATGCAGCAAAAGCCAAGCGCAGAAAACCCCGGTCTAACCTTTGCCGTGTATCGTGAACCGGGCAGCGGCTCAGTATCACTGCTGCTAGTTAGTGAGCAGCAAATGCAGCCAACCCGGATTACTCAATGCCGGGTCCAGATAATCCATGCTAGCCGCCGGTGCTGGATATCAGGTCCTTTATTTTCTTGCCGGCCTTTCCTCCGGGTTGACCTTCTGAAGAAAGTTACTTCATCTTTTAGACTGAGCTTTTCTTCCCTCTTTTCCTTTTGTATCCCTTGTTTGTAATTTCTGTTTGTTTTTCCCCCCATCCTCCCTTGTAGTGTTCTTGGTATGTTTCCCTTGTATCTGTGCTTTTGTAAACTGCGTAGATATTTGATATATCGCAAATCAAAATTCCCGTAATGGCCAGATGGTTAATCTGCAAAAAATAGAGACCCTGCTTATCTGTGGCAATAAGACATTTACCCCCCACCCCCCCCCCCCTTCGATATTAAAGGGGTTTCTGGCCCTCTACAGCACATAGAAGAGTCCTGGATTCAGAATTAAGGATGCAAAAGTGATAAAGTCAGTTTTTGCAAAGGTGATCGATTATATTATGCAACCCTCATCTTGTTTGATATTCATTGGCGTCCAGTAAAATACTGGGTGCAGTTTCAGCTATAGCTCATGGGCTCTAGAGACTCTGCTCAGAGAAGTGTCAGAATCAGTATCACTTTGCATTGTGGAGATCCTCACATGCGTTGCAGTCTAGCCAATGCATCTCTTCAAAGGACAAACCTGTTGAGTTGTAACTAGTGTCAGATCTGCTCAAGTAACAAAAGAAACTGAAAAACTCATTTTATTAGTTTAATTTTATTCAAAATGATTTGCAACAGGATGAGTCTTAGTAGTTTTGAGGACTGGGGAGATGTAAATTATTGTTGGTTTGAGAGTTTAATGTTTGTTATTCAATATTTATGTAGATTGTAACTTATTTATGACCTGGGAGATAAGCAGGATATAAATGTCTGACATGGATGGCCATGGGCCCCGCTACATAGACGTGTCTGTGATGTTATTCCAGAATGGGCGTGTGTACCTCTCATCACATACACATGCTGGCTTGCCATTTGGCAAACGGAGACGTGAAGGTAGAGCAGGAGCTGGGGAAATGGCCTCTCTCTTTACTCACATGGTTTTTTGAAGGAGCAAAACTTATCGGGGGAGTGAGAGGACATTCTCCTCTTCTCTGTACAGTTGTTAGGATGCCAAAACGAGTACTTTTCAGATGGCTATTTGTTTTTAGGGATAGGCATAGATATGGGTATGTCTGGCTGCAAGTTTAAACGTGCAGCACTGTTCTCAAATCGAACCTGTGTTGGAGAGTTGCAAGCGCTCATTGACTGTGAGAAACCAGGAAGGAAAATCTCTTGCCCTCAAAATGACTCATTCTTATCACAAAAATATGCCTTCAGTATCAGAATCTTCTCTGACACAGCAGAAAGAAAGACGAACAGACAGAGTGGTTCTGTATCAGTTACGGCAGAGGAAGACTCCCTCCAAGCCTTCTTGAGTGCAATTGTAGGTGAGTTTTGGCAACATCATTGAGGGGGGCTGGATACAGCTCTTACGGCCTTCCTCCTCCTCTCCTCTGGTTACACCTGCAGCTCTCCCAGTGCAACAGGCAGGCTCCAGCTGAGCTAACCCTTCTCTCCCAGAGGGTTTTATTTTATTGTTTTTGTTCATTATTAATAAAACAAATGAAACAAATTACAAAGATACAACCCTCCCAGGGTGTGGGTACACTTACACACTCCTGGGACAACACACACTACCAGAAACCAGAAAGAAACCATATAATTTTTTTATAACATTTTACATCCCCAAATTCCCCTCACCTAGTAGATCAGCCTGCACCCCGAGGGGAGGCCGAGCTTACAGGGATACCAGATCTAAGTACCACCTCTCCCGATACCTGTACTTTGATACAAGAGACAACCTCGACATCTCACCCTCTACAACATTAACATACTCACACCTGTGTACCCCATTCAGTCACCCATATCAACCAACTCAAACCCCCTCCTCCCCTAACACCTTACTCCCCATAATCCAGTAGTCAAACCACCCCAGCCCACTCCTTTTGTAGATTGTAATTTATATTTTTTCTGTTTATGCCATTTTTTGTTTTATTGCTCGTGTATGTGCTTTATTTCCTCTAGATTATACACTGCCGCATGAGGGAAGAGCAGCTCAGCAAATGCAATTATAAGTAAATGAATAGTAACGTTTCTGCTACTGCATATAACAGGATCTCTCTTAAGGTCATGACACACTGTGTGCAGAGAATAAGTGTAGATTGTCCTTTACTATACCGCCTTTTGGCCTTTGCAGGAGATAGCAAACAAAACAGTATGAAAATACAAAAAATTATAGATTTATTATGAATTAAAATTATGCAAGAAAATAGAAGAGGAGGCATTAAGGTTATAACTGGCATCCATTTTCAGTCTCTTTCACCCGCTAGGCTGCTCACTACATTAACTGCAATTAGCACAGAGAGAAGCATCAGAGTCAACGGCCTGCACCATCTGGAGTGAGGCGAATCCTCACTCTCCAGTGCCGCAGAGGAAGACTGAGGGGGGGTGGACATAATGGGCCCAAAAGTCAGACTGCTGGCACGGGCGGTGACCGGAGAGTCTGAGGATCTCTCATGTGGCGAGACCATTGTCTGTGCTGTTGCTGCGGCAGGTTTCAGGCAATCTCCTGGCACACTTACTGCGGGCAGAGACATTACCAGACAAGACCAAGCAGTAGGCAAGGAAGTTGCTGGTAGGCGTCCGAGAAGGACACATTAATGGAACACTAGGGGCACTTTCTAAAGCCAGACCTTTTAGACTTAAGTATAAACCGTGGCAGAAAAACTGAAAGTTATCTTTGGCTTTGTCTGCCTACTGGAAGAGAAAAGCACCTCAGTCAAACCCAATCAAAGTTAGTGGCAAGTTCTTTTGTTTTTCTGTAGTTATTTGTTTTTGAATATAGAAATAATTAAAAGAAATAGCAAAATCCATTTGGACATACGGAGCAAATGAAGAGTCGACAATGGATGGCATCACCGTTAGGAGGGAACTCTTAGTCTTCTAGAATGTTCTGGGCTCCTGGAGGCAGGTCCAAGCTGGCATCCTACACATGGCTGCTTGCCCAGTTTGCCCATAGAGAAAGTTACACACACAGAGACTCTACAGGTATCATACTTTTACTTTGGAAATTTGTCAGTGCCTGCACAAAGTATTTACACACAAGTTCACTTCAGAAGCACCCCTCCCACTGTCCCTTGCAGTGCATACAGAAGGTAGGGGCTGGTCCAAAGCCCGATGGCAGGCAGGGGATTCTAAGGCATGCGGGGTCCTCATTGCCAGCTCTATGGGTTCTGGAGAAGAATTCACACTGATTGCCTAGTGCATCTTTACAGTTCCAAAGCTGGCAGCCACACCTATGACACCCATCCTTTGGCCAGCCCCTACTATAAATAATCTGATGATCTGGCCCCGGAGGGAAGGTGAAGGAGGGGTAGTTGTTAAGGGACTGCCATCACCACCAGTCCGTTTTTTAGTGGATGGTGGGGCCTGGGGATCCTAGCACCCCTATGGTTCCTAGCTCCTGCCAGCCTGCCCTTGGTGTGTGTTTATCCACCATGCATATGAATGTGAGGGACAACCTCCACAAATAGATGCCTTCACTTTTGTAGACCTACCCGTCACTCTAGTTATGCCCTTCCCACTTCTCCTCTCAAGACCCCCTTCCCCATAACCACCATGACCCTCTTCATCTGTGAACCTTTTACTAAGCAGCATAGCCTGGCCCTTGCCTGATGGATGGTAGTACGGGCAGCATGGACATTCTGTGAATGTGTACGAGCTGGGCCAGAGTTCTGCTCCCAGGCCCTGGACCCACCTGTATAGAAACCTGAAGGGGCTGCACCACGAGACCTGGGAGCAGAGTGTATGAACTGATTCAGCCCAGGCCTGCAGCCTTCACAATCACAACAATAGACTACTTGCCCAGTCAAAGCAAGCGACTGCCCAGGGCACCAGACCTCTGAAGGCAGAAATGCTGTTAATGAGGAGATGAGGCACAAACATCCTATGTTGCTGCTGATCTTTTATGCATCATGTCACAGGAGTTGACCTCAAGTGTACCGGCCCTGTCAGAGGAAGTTCCCATCCCATGGAAGCCAGTTTCCCCTCCCACTTGGGCTGTTCCGCCGGCTGGTCTGCCATAGGCTCTGACTGGCCTGGTGATGAATCAGACTGCTGCTTCCACCATTGGGCCTAAAAACCAGTCCCTGGGTGTTGCTCACAAAAAAGGTCCAAGGGGAGGATATAAGGAGCTCTCAGAAATGAGATTAGAGAAGGCCTTCGTGCAGCAGAAGACGGCAGCTGGAAGGTTACCAGCACCCTCACTGTCAGTGTAAATATCCCCGTCTGCCTCTTGCCTCCATGAAAGGAAACCATCCTGACAGGCCAAATACGAGCCCCATTGCAACCCTAGGGCTCGCGATGCTGAATGCCCTTTCCCTCAAGTTGCAGAGTCCCCCCACTCCCTTTCCAAGGCACCCATATTTGAAGGACTCACTCTTTACTCTCTGCCCCCCCCACCAATTTTCAGCATATCCAAGCCCTCCCCCCAATATCTACATTCCCACTTGGCATCTCATCTCCCCTCCCCCAGCATTTACTCTCACTTTTCCCCTTCCCATCCAGCCTCTGCTCTTCCTATCCAGATTCTGCCCTCTGTCTTCTCCACCCTCTAGCATCTGCCCCTCTCCCCCCCCATCGAGCATCTGTCCAGTGCCCACTCTCTCTGCTCCTCCATCATTCTCCCCTCCCTCTTTTACTCTCCCAGTCAACTGCCAAACTCGGCTTTAGAAGAAATGCGTGCACTGAAGAACTACTGCATCCCCACTCTCTCTCCCAACCCTGACTTCCTGGTACTAACAGGAGCCTGCATGAAGGAAGAGGTAGAACACAGCAATGCCTTCAGCAGGTGCATACACTCTGCGGCCCGGAACGCCATGCTTTCTTTCAGAGGCTTTTTGCCCTAGCGATCGTGCATTCATCTGTCTGTAGGCTGTTTGTGCTGTGCAATAAACTTATGCATCTGACTAAAGCAGCACACGGGAGTCCATACGGGGGGGGGGGGGGGGAAACCCATCCCGAGGCTGCCACTGCCCCCAAAACACCAGGAGGAAGTGTACCCCCTGCACGACAGCGCCACAGGTCCCCCCGACCCCATCCCCTTGCCAGGAAGGGCAGGCTGCAGAGCTGCTAAGTTACCCAGTTCGTGCAGGGGAATGCAACCCCAGGCCGCTGCCTAATTACTGCAATCACGGCCCTCAAACCCGGGACAGGCGGAGAAACGCTCAAAGCTCGGGGCCCGCTGCACCAAAGACGTACCTGTCCTGCAGCTGCCTTCTTTTGCCTTCGCATCTGCTTCTGCGCATGTCCGGAAGCACGTTAAGCCCCGCCCTAAGCATGTGACGTTTATAGCTTAGAGCCAGTGGCGGCTGCTTGTCCCTTTCCCCGATCTTAACCCCGCACGTGTACTAGGCAACGTTTAGCGATTAAGTATTTGCCACCGGGAAAGGCGAGATGCTGCTCCGTGTGGTGAGTGACAGCCGCAGCTTTAGCGAGAAAGCGAGCAGGAGAACCGTTCTGCTAGGGGGGATTTTACAAATGACGTCCAAGTGCAATGGGGGCGTCTAAGAGAGAAGCTCTGAAAGCAGAAGCACTAATGTAATTACAATCACCACAACAGTTACAAACCATCAAAGCCCAAAATACAATGTGACCATCAGCCTTACAAGGTCTACACTCTTACACACATATGTCAATCACTGGTAATACCTATATGTCAAACATTCAAACAAACCCACTCGCATTCACTCCACAATCATCGATCACCAAATTCCACATAGAAAGAGAAAAAAACACTGTTAAAATTCAAAATTGCTATTCAATGCAAACTTCAGAATCTACATGAAACTAACTCATTAAATGCAGCAGTATAATTATTAAACCGTCAAACTATCAGACAATCAAAGGATGTCCCAAATTCAACCTAAGGATGTTCAAATGGGAGATAATTGTAATTCCTTCATAAATAAATGAAAATTTTATTTAGCTGTATTTATATACTGCCTTTCACCAGGTCAAGGCGGTGACTCCCTACTTATACCGGTCCTTGGACATTCCAAATTCTTCACAAAGACATCTGATGACTTCTCCACTTTCCAGTCTTTGGGAGTTTGAAAATTCAATGCAGTGTATAATAGATTCCAATCAGACTCACTGCCATTAACCCTAAATGACAAAGTTTCATAATTCATTCCAAGATGAAACCACTATTACAGCCGCTTCAACAAAAATAGCAATATTCTTTTCCTTTTCTTTGGCAGCAGTTCCCAAATCCATATCAGCAGTTCCACAGTTCCTTCCTAGGAGCAATTTCAATTCCTAACAACTCCAAATATGGACCACAGTTTTGCCAAAAAAGACTTCTTCAGGGAATCTGCAATTTAAATATACATAAGGTTTAGTCCAAACGCCTAATATTAATTTTAAAATGACAAAACTACCCCAGAACAAAATCACTGATCTTCAACCAACTCGCCAACAAACCCAAGAACCAGAAATGCCAAAAGACGTCAACGTATGTGCTTTACAAATCTTGCACCAACAGTCCTTTAAATCCATGTAATAAAGCCAACACCATTCAGTTTAGGTATTTAATCCAAAAGGATGCACTGTCTACTAAAATCCCCTCCTCTCTCCCCATTTACTTGTTCAAGTACAAAACATTGCAAATCCTGTAGAGAATGACCAAATAGCTGCCAATGGGATACCACTGGAGCAGTCTCCACATTACATAAGAACATAAGATATGCCATACTGGGTCAAACCGAGGTCCATCAAGCCCAGTATCCTGTTTCCAACAGTGGCCAATCTAGGTCATACATACCTAGCAATATCCCCAAAAGACACAGGTTCCACAATGCTTGTACTGGGTCCAAACACTTGATTTATCCTGGGGTCCCATGTTTTAATCGTGGTTTATGGACCTTTCCTCCAGGAACCTTGTCCAACCCGTTTTAAACCCAGCGCCTACACTAACAGCCCTTACTACATCCTCTGGTAACAACTTCCAGAGTTTGATTTACACGTTGAGTGAAAACATATCTTTTCTCTTATTTGGCTTAACTAGTGTTACCCTCTAGCTTTCATTGCATGTCCCCTAGTCTTTTCTATATTCTGATAAGCGTCAACAATTGATCCACGTTTACCTGCTCCACTCCATTCATTAATTTATAGACCTCTATCATATCTCCCCTCAGCCGTCTCTTTTCCAGGTTGAAAGAGCCCCAACCTTTGTAGCCTCTCCTTTCATAGGAGTAGCCTTCCATCCCCTTCACCATTTTGGTGGCTCCTTCTCTGTACTTTTTCTAATAATGCGATTGTCCTTTTTTAATATACGGTTAACCAGAACTGCACACAATATATCAAGGATCTACATACACGACCATCCGTAGCCATGGAACGATACAGATGCCATTATCAAAACATATCCACATTTGTTGTTAACTTTTCCATCCGCTTTCTTTATGATACCTAGCATTCTATTTGCCTTTCTTGTCTGCCGCTGCACACTGGGCATAGGGTTTTAACACAATACACATACACAATGACTCCTAAAATCGTTTTTCCTGGGTGGTGGTTTCCAATGTGGGAACCTTGCATGGTGTAACTATTAGTGTGGGTTGTTCTTTCCTAGGTGCATAACTTTTGCACGTGTCCACATTGACTTTCATCTGCCATAATGAGATACATCAAAGATAGCAAAAACACAAAAAAAACAAAATCTTCCAATAAATTATCCAGATCCTCCTGCCAAGTTTTCCCCAATCCGCTTTGGTTTTAACAACTTTAAACCAGTTTTGTATCATCTGCAAATTTGATAACCTCACTCGTTATTCCCATTTTCCAGGTCATTTATGAAGATGTCAAAAAAATAACAGACCCAGTACAGATTCCCTGGGGTACTCCCCAACATAGTCACCTTTTTCCATTGGGAATATTTGCGCATTTAGCCCCTACCCTCTGCTTTCTATCTTTTAACCAGTTCCCGATCCATAATAGTACACTGCCTCCTATCCCATGACAACTTAATTTTAGTTTCGCCAAAAGTCTCTGCTGATGTACCTTATCACAACAAACGTTCTGAAGGTCTAGAATACACTATATCAACTGACTCATCTTTGTCTACCTGTTTATGCACACCTTCAGAAAAACATATCAGATTAGTAAGACAAGATCTTCACTTGTCTAAAGTCCCCAGTTGGCCTGTCCTCCCATTAGGCCATGACTATCGACATGCTGGGTACTTTTGGTCTTTCTCTGGTTGCGACCCTGTTTCCCCGGTACTGGACGTCAGAACTCACCATTCTGTAAATTTCCCGGGTCACCCCTGGAACCCTTTTTTTTTAAAGATGGGTGATTACGTTGGCAACCCTCCAATCTTCAGGTATTACAGATGATTTTAATGAAAGTTCACAGATTACCAATAGCAAGGTCCGCAATCTCATATTTCAGTTCTTTTCAACACTCTTGGATGTATCCATCGCCTGTCCCAGGTGATTTGCTACTATGTCAGTTTATCAAATAGTTGTAAATATATCTTCCCGGGGTAAGCGCTCTTTCTCTCAATTCCTCTGCAGTATCACCTTTTAAATACCACTTCAATCTCATCTGGGTAACATCCCTACATCTTCCTCAGTAAAGACCAAAGCAAAGAATCCTTCAGTCTCTCTGCTATAGCCTGTCCTCCTCTTACTGCCCACCTTTTACCCCTCTATCATCTAATTGGCCCCAACTGACTCTCTCACAGGCCTTTTGCTTACGAATGTACTTGCACAAAGTCTTTTAATTTCGTGTTTTTGCTTCCGTAGCAACGTTCCTTCTCAAATTCCTCGCTTTGCGTGCCTTATCACTGCTTTGCATTTAACTTGCCAGTGCTTGTGCTGTTTCCAGTTTTCTCCTTCCTTTTGGACTCTTTTTTCGATTTTTTCCATTACAACGTACTGCAGAAAGGTGTTCAAACCATCACCTAACCTTAAAGGACGAGTTGTCCTGACCTATATAATAATAAAGGCCCAGAGGACCAAGAAATCACATATCCCACCCGCACTCGTAGAGTCAAGTAGTATGATCTTTTAAATAATGAATAAACTTGCAGAGTCGGATGTTGAAAATTATTAATTTGCATGCTAAATGGACACACTACACACCGATCACATCGCTTATGACCCCTAGATTCCATAAATCTGAAACTGTACGTAAATATGAATGAATTAAATGGTCCTGTACATTTCTATCCTTACAAAAAGCAAAAATAGGTGGATCTTTAAAAACAGGATGCATCTGTAAGATCTATCAATATCGTAAAATCAAACTTTTAATCTTCTTAGATTGCATTGAATATGGTAGCACACATATCGAGCGTGAATCAGACTCATCCCGTGACTATAAAAACAAAATATCCCAATGGTTACATTCAAGGTGGTTTTGTATGAAATGTTTTGAACATATAGTTTTAGTAGTTTTTTGTAGTATGTCATTAATCTTAAGATTTATTGAAGTTAATAAAGTTTTTTTATATCAATGTGGACTTTAATTATAAAGTGGATTTATTTATGTATAAGGGCTATGTGAATAATAAATGATTGAAAACATCTTGTGAGTTATACCAATATAATTAACGGTTGATCTCAACCCTATACATCTTACCATTGACTAGTCATATGTTTTGTAAGAGTGTAGACCTTTGAAAGGGCTGAGTTGTTACATTCTAGATGAAATAGAAAAACAGACACGTCCAAGCTCGGGCACGCTGTTCACGAATGTGGCCTAGGCTAGGAGCAAACACCCCATGAAGCCAGGGTTCAAATCCCACTGCTGCTAGCCTTGTGTTTGTGCTGAGTGCTTTGGAATGGGTAGCTCCGTTCTTCTCTATGCCCTCAGTACCTGTTTCCAGCCAGGAGCAGGTTCTGTACTTACCATAATGCTGGATGTCCCGTGATGTTTCTGTGATCATAACGGTGAATCTTTGCCAAAAGGCAATCAAACAGGGTTGCCGCTCTCAGCCTGCCCTGCATAAGACTGTGCCCAGTTGGCACCCAGAGGCCGACGGTCCAAATGAGTTTCCATACCAGAAAGGACCAGACCTGCCTGCTACAAACAAAAATAATTCCAGGGAGGACAATCTGTATTCTGGAAGCTCTCTTCTCAGACCATGACTCCCCAACACCAGGAGGGCACAGCTTGCCGCAGATCCCTTAGAGGATAGGAGCAGCTGACATGCAATGGTCACTGGAACCTCCGGCTGCCTGAATATCCTTACTTCACCTATCGCCATGCCATCTCTCCTGCCCTGAGGCAGGCCAAGCCAGACTAACTGTCATCACCCCCCCGGCTGAGAGAAGTTGGGAGCAGGCCCCTCCAGGGACAACTCATAGTTGCCATGCAAGAAGAGCAGAGTCCATAATTCCAGAGATGATTCACAGATCAAACGGTTTTCCTGGAGTAAGACAGAGAGTTAAGGCAAGTATCATACCAGCGACTACACACGTGCAGAGTATGGCAGGAAACCCACCACCAACCATGCTGATGGGCACCAACGGTCCACCCAAATGCCGAACCAAGGAAGACGGAATCGGGAGCCCCCTAACCATGGACAATGAATGCAGTGTCAAGCCTTGGTACTCATCCCCCTGAGAGCTCCGAGAATCTGTGCCGTGCCTCAGCTCTACTACTCTGAACTGTTTTACTGGCTTTGCAGGCAGCGTGCATTTGTAAAGTGAAAACCAGGGCAGATCTCTCTGAAGCCTTCGCAACCTATCGGGAGAGAGCAGGGAGGGACAGAGGAGGAGGAAGGGGGCATTGAGGCTGTGCAAGGCTGCTATACTCTTCCACATCCTTCCAATTTCTGGCTGTTCAAGACTTTTATCATGATGTGCGTGGAACTGAGCCCAATTTTCTCTCCTCCTATGACTACCTGCAGTCTAGTGGAGTCTCCCATGGCACACTTAAGTGAGAGAGTCATCCTCAAGGTGGTCATTCATGAGCGTTTAATCAATCTTTTCTTCTCAATCTTCAGATTTTCTTCAGAGAGGAGAAAATCCATCCACCATCTGCTGGCGACAAAGAAATACTGAAGAGACTTCTGATGGCCAGGCGAATAGCGCATAAGAGTGATGTCATTTTGAAGAAAAAAAAGCCCTTGGCTTTTCACTGGTTCTTTGTCTCCACCAATCTGCTGGTAGAGGACCAGACCCCACTTGTCTGGATTGATCTAGCAGAACTCAAGGAAAGGACATTAACTTGTTAAGTAAAAATGTCATCTGCATTTTTGGTGGCGCACATATTCCCCAGTGCCCAAAACTCAGGGCTGCTCTCGGAATGCTATTCTCCCTCCTTT
This sequence comes from Ichthyophis bannanicus, assembly GCA_033557465.1. NCBI lineage: Eukaryota > Metazoa > Chordata > Amphibia > Gymnophiona > Ichthyophiidae > Ichthyophis > Ichthyophis bannanicus. The sequence continues at coordinate 69,167,765 of CM066051.1, read as the reverse complement.
CCCCCAGGTAGGACTGTTAGTAATCTTTCCTGTAATTTATGGAGTTCCTTTCTCCTCTCTCTGAACTTGATTTTATTGTAAACTTTCCTGCTGCTAATGTGAGGGGCGATATATTCAAGCTTAATTAAACATAAATATAAATATTAAACGCAAGTGAATAGCTCTGTTCTTTTAGCGCGTAACCAGGCCACCCTCAAACCAGTTCTTCCCGTTCCTGACCGCCACTCTGCATCCTCCTCGATAATATGAAATAAAACCGATGGGGTAGCCACAGACCTACCTGACATGCAACACCTTCTCCAAATAGCCAAAGACCCTGTCCCCAAAATAGCTGGATCCGGGACCACAGCCAAAACACATGGCTAAGTGATGCTGCCCTCTCACCACACTTTCCTACAGGCCGAGGACTCCTTACCCCCCATCTTAAAGGCACGTGCTGGGGTTCTATATATTCTGGACAATAGTTTTATATTGCGAGGTCACAGAGCACCACCATCACCCTGTGTTTGGGATCTTAACCATAACTTTTATTTATTTACATTCTCTATATACTGCAGTCAGTGCAGTTTCATTGAAAAACCGAAATTACTTGAACAGGCATTATACTTGCGATACCTATGGTTACAGGAACATGGCTTGGAGGGTTAAGTGGCTTGCCCAAGACCACAAGGAGCACCTGTGGGACTAGAAACCCCAGTCCTTCCGGCCCAAGGTTGCTGTCCTCTAGGATTTGAACCCCTGACGTACCTTGCCCCAACCACTAGGCCACTCCTCCACTCCTGGTCTCACAGGTGATGGGGGTGCCCAGTTCCTCACTCCATTGTGCCGCCTCTTTCACAAGCTACCTGGGTCCGATCTCCAGCAAACGAGCACCAAGCTTTAGAGGTGATGACCTACACAGACACTTCTGAGAGGAAAAAGTCCTTCATCTGCATGCAAAAATCACTAGAAAGCTGTTCTTTGCACATGCATTATTCAGCTCTTATACGCCGATGTTTTACGATTGTTCTCTTTTTTTGCATCGGGATTTATACGCGTCTATCATTTGCATACACTCAGTTTGTGTGATTTCCTCCATGTTCAAACCCACCCCTTTCTGCCTTGACGGATAAGCGTTGTGTGTACGTGTCAGGGGTGCTATGTAGATGAGTAAGGCGTCACTACCGCACGTGTCAATTGCTGGGTTTTCCTGCATTGAACTGATAGTTTACTGTGTGAGCATTAGGCATTATGTGTACATCAGCACCTCTGCTGGAATATTAGTGTGTTGCGCCTCTTCACCAGGGGAAAGCAGAGGCGCTGAGCTGTTGGGTGTTTCCACTCATGACATGTTCTGCTAGGCTTGTTTGGAAAGCTCTACTCTTATCTACAATATGCACAATAAAAGTGACTTCTCATAATATCATAAGAACATAAGAAATGCCATACTGGGTCAGACTAAGGTCCATCAAGCCCAGTATCCTGTTTCTCACAGTGGCCAATCCAGGTCACTAGTACCTGACAAGTTCCCAACGATGCACCACAGGTTCCACAATGCGTGTCCCTGGACAAGCAGTGGATTTCCCTGGTCCCCTTTAATAATGGTTTATGACCTTTCCTCCAGGAACTTGTCCAAACCTTTTTTAAGCCCAGCTACACTAACAGCTTTTACTACATTCTCCGGTAATGAATTCCAGAGTTTGATTACACGTTGAGTGAAAAAAATATTTTCTCGCATTAGTCTTACCTTATACTCCTTGTCGTCAACCACACCACATACCCTATCACCTTCCCTTTCAAAACACTCTAAGATAACCCT